>JARYGA010041619.1:0-23884 GCA_030545235.1 Helianthus tuberosus
ACTTGGTTTTATTCCACCTGAAAATTATAAAAATGAGAAATATGTTCGAGATTTTAAATAAAAAATGACATATGTTGCAGGAACTAGCCATGAAGAAGAAGCAAAGAGCTCATTCTGGAAACAGTCAAACCAGGAGTTTCTTGATGAAAAGATGAAGAATGGAGCTTATCAAAGGAAAGAAACAAGAACCTGTTTCCGATGCAATGAAGTTGGTCATATTGCATGGAACTGTTCGAAAGCGACAAACATAAAACAGGGAGTTTCTGGAAAACTGAAAGAAGTTGTTGTTGATAAAACCGAACCACCAACTGAAAAATTTAAAGTTTTCAAAAATTCAACATTTGAAGTTGGTGAATGTTCGAAGAGATTTTACAAGCGAAGTGTGAAACTTGACAACCAAAAATGGGTTGTTAAGAAATCAGAAGTAAAATCTGGCGATGAATCTGATTCCACAAAATCAGAGGAGCCACAGTTTGATAAGAGTGATGAAAATTCAGTTCTTTCAATGGATGATGAGAACTTTCCACCATTGAGGACTGAAAAATTTAAAAGGAAAACTGGAAAATCTGAAATCTCAAATCAGGGTTATTCTGAGAAGGATAACTTTGATGTTGAGAAAGCGTTTAATGGGAAAGTTAAAAAGATTTTCGGAAAAATGGTCGATGGAAAAGTAAAAGGGGTAAAGGAGTTTTATGCTAAAAAGAAAGCAACTTACACTCCAACTGCTTCTGAACTGAAAACACCCAAGGCTGGTCAGGCTTGGGTGGACATTTTCTTTGCTTAAAACACCTGACTTGCCGGAGATCCCAAGTTTGTAATCGTGGACCAGGAATCGGCATCTTTCATGTTTAATAAAGTTGTTTTGAAAATTCTTAAAATTGTTAAAACTTTACAGGTTAAGTATGATTCGCCGGAGCTTCCAGGTTGGTAAGTGTGAAGCAGGAATCGACATCTTTATTGGTAAAATGGTTTGTGTAGATGTTTTATTCTTACATGTGATTAATTGTTTTGGATATACTTACAAGTGGTAAGAGGTTGATTCTGACAAAGTGATTACTCAAGGTCATTAGTTTGAACTTGATGTAATCCTGATACAAGAGATTGAATGGACAAAATGATGAACCATTCCCCTAACCTACAAGTGGTTTGAAAATTAACAAAACTTATTTTCCGGAAAAATCATTTTGGTTAAAACAAACTTAAGTGTTCTGAAATCATAATGAGAAAATAGTTTTGTGAAAGGGGGAGTTCTGATTGTTTATGCCAAGTGGATGGCGAATTGAGGTGATTTGATATCAGTTGTCACTTTCTGTATAGTTTGTTTTCAAATTTACTAAAATGTGTTTGCATTTTAGGGGGAGTAAGAAATTTTAGAAAATCCAAAAACATTTGAAAATTTAAAAAAAGGCAAAAACATGATAAAATCAAAAATGAGTTTTGGTGTCAAAGAAGAGGAAATGATAGTACATCAGTAGGCAGTCACAGTATGCTAAAGAAATGTAATGTTTGAATAGCATTAAACAGTCTCACTGATGATATGTCGATAGGTTTTTACACAATTAGTAAATTTTTTCGGGATATAAACTAAATTTCAAACTTGCTTATTTCGTGGGGAACACTACTTGGATATATAGGTAACCCCTGAAATCTCGTTTGAAAGGTCCCTTATTCTGAGATACTAGGTCTTTATGCTCAGTGATATCTGGGGTATTATCTCGGGACTTCTGCTGAAAGAAATTTCTGACCTAGTCCCCGGAGAATACTTTTCGCATGCTTGAAATATAGCGCAGCCCTCAGCAAATTGATGAAACAATAAAATTGATAGTCATTGTTGTTGTAATGCAAAAGATCCTCTAAAGGGGACCCACCAAAAGTCGAAGCCGTCATCTCTCTGCGTATCGAAAGATCGACCTGAGCTCTCACGGCCCTCGTACTATAATTTATTCCCCTGACAGATATCATCTGTGGTATACTCACCTGTAAGACTGAATATTGGGATCTGGATACGGGAGTATATTCAAGAGGTGGGACACATGAATGAGTTTAAGTCTTTAAAACACCTAACTCATATCCTGAATTAGTTGAAATTTGTGTGAGAATTTAAGTGGATCAGTATATCGGCAATCTAAGTGAATTGTTTAATTCTTAATGTGTAACTAAGCTCAACGGTACTCGTGACTTGTCAAAAACTGATATGATCCTCTTACACAAAACTCACAAAAATATTGTCTGTAAATATTTCTTTATTTCATTTCTTTTCACTCAAAATTACAAAAAGATTTTCGGTGTGTTTTAGCATAAACTTTTGAAAAAGTCAAAAAGATTTTCGACAACTGATGTTGGAAAGCTGATTTTCAAAATTCAGAGTGCTAAACTTGATGACATTGTTGTGAGGAGGAGTGTATCTTAAATGTCAAAATATGTTTTTTAAATCAACAAGTGGTTCATCATGTATGTGATCTGATGGAGAGTGATTGTTTATGTTCATGAGAGAGAGTCGTCTGATTATTTCAGAGTGTTTACATTGAATTGTTAAATACGCAAAATTTACTTTTAGGTAGAGTGTGTTTGTGCAGGTTTAAGTATGAGCTGGATTGATGATCCTGAGATGGATGATAGTCAGGTTGTGATCTTGGAACAACCTCAGAAAGAACCAGCCAGATTACGATCCTGAAGCAGATGATGCTGAAGAACTAACGGAATGCCAGCACATTGCAAGGGGGAGTCTGTTAATTTTGAGAGAAAGAATGAAGCCCAGAGACTGATCTAGATTGAAGATGTGAAGACACAGTTTTGCAGTCAGAGTGTATAGGCGACTCCATCAACATCTGAGGGGGAGTCTGTTGGTACACTACATCTGTTGATTACGTCTAGGTGTCTAGGATCAGGTCTTACGTCATATTGTATAGCATAGGGCACGAAATACGAGAAAACAAGAGTCTGTATAGATGTTACAGGTCTGGTCCGCTCATAGGGACATAGGAATGTCTGGTCCGCTTATCTGTCAGTCTGGTCAGCTTATATGTACATGTCTGGTCCGCTTTTATGGACATGTGTCACATAAGCGAACCAGAAAGTCTATATATAGGTGTCATTAGGGCGGACCTCATAACGTGTGTGTGAAATTCCACGCCGAAGCTCTGCCGGTGTGAAGATCAAGCTGTAAAACGTTTCAAATCAATAAAACAAGCAGTTAGGAAGAAGAACAAGCTACTTCTACTTGCATTTCTTATTATTCCGCATCTGAAACGCAAGAGACAACCTCTGAATGACTCGTTCGGGTCAACAAACGATCCTACAGGTTTGATTCCAGATGCCGTCGGGAACTTATCGATGTTGATTAAACTTGATCTACATACCAATAGACTAGAAGGGCATATACCATCTAGCTTGGGAAATTTTCATCATTTATCCTATATGGACCTTGCTAACAATACACTCATTGGCAAAATACCTAAACAAATTCTTCAACTTCCATCTCTAACCATAATGTTAGATCTTTCGCAAAACAGCCTTTCTGGTTCACTCCCAACATATGTTGGAGACCTCAAGATGTTGACTTATCTGGATGTATCTTATAATAATCTATCTGGTAATATTCCTAGTAGCCTTGGGGGTTGCACTAGCCTTTCATTCTTATTCCTCAATGACAACTTATTTGATGGTGAGATACCACAATCATTAAGTTCTTTAAAAGGAGTGGAGATACTCGATTTTTCTCATAATAATTTATCGGGTCAAATTCCACAATTCTTAGAACGGTTTTTGTTAGAATATATAGACCTAAGCTATAACGATTTTGTGGGCAAAGTGCCAGTGCTAGGAGTGTTTGCCAATAGAAGTAAGTTCTCGATTTTGGGGAATAGTAGACTTTGTGGTGGCTTGGTTGAACTTGGGTTACCCAAATGCAAGGAGATCAAGAAACCAAAAAAAAGGTTTCCTTTGTTCATTATAGTCATTTTGAGTGCATTCGCAATCTTCGCCACATTATGCTTTGTGTATTGTTGGATTAAGAAAAAAGGCAACACCCTAACGTCTCAATCATCAAGGAAAGGGTTGTTCTTGAAAGTCTCTTACAATCAACTTCTCAAGGCTACTGATGGCTTCTCTGAAGCGAATTTGATTGGACAAGGTGGGTTCAGCTCTGTTTACAAAGGTACCCTTAATGATGATGATGGCAACGATATATTTGTTGCAGTGAAAGTTCTCCATCTCCAAAATCAAGGAGCTTGCAGAAGCTTTATGAGAGAGTGTGAAGTATGGCGAAGTATCCGGCACCGGAATTTGTTGAAGATAATAACTTCATGTTCAAGTGTTGACTTTGAAGGCAACGATTTCAAGGCTTTGGTTTACGAGTTCATGCCCAATGGGAGTTTACATGATTGGTTACATTCAAGCACAAGTACACAGAGACTCAACCTTCTTCAAAGAATAAATATTCTTATCGATGTTGCAATTGAAGTTAATTATCTTCACAATCACTGCCCAATAACCATTTCTCACGGTGACTTAAAGCCTAGCAATATTCTACTCGATGATGATATGGTGGCCCATGTTGGAGACTTCGGTTTAGCTCAAATCCTTGGAACAGATTCCAACGGCAACTCAACTGGGGTTAAAGGAACTATTGGATATGCACCTCCAGGTAAAATTTATATACTCCAGCATGCCCATATATTTGCTTTACAGTGTTACAATTTTTTTTTATTGAAGTAATTGCTTACATGTGGCAGAGTATGGTCTTGGGAGTGAGATGACAAGTAGTGGGGATGTCTATAGTTTTGGAATATTATTATTGGAGGTGATGACCAGGAAAAAGCCAACAGACGACATCTTCAATGAAGACCTTAGCCTACATAAATTTGCATTAATGTCGATGCCAGACCAAGTGGTCAGTATTATTGATGATGCTGCAATTGTTGAGCAAAGTACAGAAGTAAAAGCAAAGAAAATGGAGGAATGTTTGGTTTCAACGATACATATTGGAGTATCATGCTCTATGGATTCTCCACCACAGCGGATGAGTATGGAAAATGTTGTCCATGAATTGCAGCATATTCTAGATGTTCTTCAAAATATTTGAGGTGCACTCTTCTCTCATTTTACTTAACATGTTAGAACTGTTCGCGTGGATTATTTGCATCTCTGATTTCATTGAATCTTATTTTACATGTATACACACTCACTCAGGTTTAACCCCATGGTGCAACTGCAACAAGGAGTGGTGTGTGACGTTGTCAAAAAGTTTTTACTGTCAAACACGTTTATTTTGTGATTTTAATTCGAGGTGACATAAATGTATGGTTTTTGTCTTGTAATAAACCAAGTAGTTTAATTTTGTATTGTTGGGATTATATCTGGTGTCCTCAACCTATCCATATCTAGTGTCATCAACTCGTGCAACAAAGGTTACAAATCATCAAGAACTGTAACTGTTATTGTTAGTGAGGCCCAGAATTCTACACACACTATCAAAAATGATAAAAATAAAAAATAAATTAACAAAAAAACAGATCAAACAGATATACAACAGTTCATATAAGAAGAGCTAAAGATCTAACTAAGGTGGTGTTTGTTTTTAAAGAGGTAAATGGTCTGCAGTCTGCGGACCACATCTGCAGGCATCTACAGGAGAAGAGGTGGATCAAATGTCTGCAGTCTGCAAGGAGAAGAAGGTTTGTTTTTTTTACATAAAAACCTCTTCAACACACACTGCAGACCTTCTCCTCTCTCTTGTCTATCTCTCTGCCTTCATCTACCACCACCACAACCACAACCATCCGCCACCACCACGTCGGCTACCACCACCGCCACCAACACCGCCATCAAAACCCACCACCACCGCCGATCTCTCTCTCTCCTGTCGCCCCCCCCCCCCCCTCTCTCTCTCTCTTCGTTCCACCACCGCCGATCCCTCTCTCTTCTTTCCCTCTCTCTCTCCTGCCGCCCCCCCTCTCTCTACGGTCTCTCTCTAAAAAACCCTAAATTCATACCTGGAGATGTGCGGGAGACGGTGGAGTTCTCGAGGTGGTGGGGGTGCGGCTGGAGATGTGCGGGAGACGTCGGAGGTGGCGGCGGTCTGTGGAGGTGGCGGCGGTCTGTGGAGGTGGCGGCGGTCTGTGGAGCAGGAGAAGGGTGGAGGAGGAGAAGGGTTCTCTGTGTTTTCAAAATGTGGAGGAGAAGAGGTTGTGCAAACCTTAGAAGACATTGATTCATGTCTGTATGAAGAAGAGGTCTCGCAGACCTTTTTTAATGAAAGGTCTGCGAGAAAACAAACAAGCTGCAGACCCTTATGTCTGCGCGTGGTCTGCGCGACGCAGACATAAGAGGTTCTGAAGTGCTTCTAGCAAAAAACAAACACCACCTAAGTGATGTCCTCACTGGAAACATAACAAGAGAGAAAATAGCCTTATTCTTTCATCCTCTACAGTTTGGGTCTCTTTACCATTATTTTTTCTATTGTCCCTCTATCACATATCTACATTTTTTCTACGCTTTTTACACAAGCTTTACCTTTTTATACCGTGTCATATATGTAGAAATTGTATATAATATTTTTTTTTCACTTTGTAAATTGCAATGAACATTTATAGGGGGGGGGGGGGGGGGTTTAATGTTAAAAAATGTTTAAACCCGAACTTTGATTGCCAAGTTGAAGTTAAACTTGGTATAACATGACTATGAACTTTGTATGTCGTCATAGCAAAGCTCTTATTCATCTCGATGACAATTTACAGTGAATCTCAAGTGTGTGAGACAATTCTTAGATCTTGTAAACTTTAGTCGCCACTCTTGGTTAGATATTTTTTTTACCGACATTCGTATAAAACTTATAGTTCAAGTGTTACACTGCAGGTCAAACCATATGAGTCCAGGTCAACCCATTTGAGTCCAACAGGTCTCGGTTTAATTACCTTAACCTAGTCAACCAAGAGCAATAGTTTAGGGATGAGTTAGTGAGGGGCTTAATGTTAGGGGAGTCAAAGTCAAGAGGGAAACAAAAGTCGAAATTAGTGGTTGAAATTAAGGCAGAAGTTTAGGAAGTAACTTTTTTTTTTCATTTAAGTATTCCATTTCCGGTTCTAGTTTTCCTTATCTTGTTTTTTTTTTTAGAAAAAGAGCTCTAACCAAGCCGAACTCGAGGCTAAACAGGTCGCGATATATATATATATATATATATATATATATATATATATATATAGGGAGGAGCTCATGCGAGAACCACCTTTATTGTGAGAACCGTGAGAACCAATGTGAACACAACCTAAAATAGCTAAAAAAACCTAAAAAAAACCTAACCCCCCCCCCCCCCCCCAAAACCTAAACCCCCCTCTCCCACCCCCCAAAAACCTAAACCCCGACCCACCCCCCCCCCCCCCCCCAAGCTAAAATGCTAAAAACTAAACCCCAAAAAACCTAAAAAAATCTAAAAAAAATCTAAAAAAACTTTTTGAATTTTTTATAAAAAAAATCGCTACTTTTCGAAACAAAAAAAAAATAATTCAAAATTCAAGAAAAAAAAATTTTGTGTGATTTTTAGCTATTTTTAGGCATTTTTGGTTGTGTTCACATTGGTTCTCGCGGGTCTCGCAATAAGAGGTGGTTCTCGCATGATCTTCTCCCTATATATATATATATATATATATAGGGGACCGCTAAAATGAAAACCACCTCTAGTTATGAGAACCATGAGAACCACTTATTAGCCCCTAGATCAACTTGATGGATGGATGAGATTAAAAATAAAAATAAAAATTAATTTTAAATGGTTTTTGTCTTATTATATCTTTAATATTATAATCCAAAAGGGTAATTTAGTAAACTAACTCTTTTTTGTCTTTTATCTTTATTGTTTTTTATTAGTTTATTGTATTATTATATTACTTTTTGTTTTTTAAAACATAACTTTTTTATTAAAAAACATTTTAAAATTCAGATTTTTTTAAACATTTTTTATACTTTTTACAATTTCAGTTTTACGTTAAACTTTTTACGTTTTACGTTTTTTTGACGCGCCGTTTTTACGCCGGGTTTTTTCAAGCGTCGTTATTTTAACAGGACGTTTTTTTACGTGCCGTTTTTTACGCGCCAATTTTTTAACGCCGTTTTTTTACGCGCCGTTTTTACGAGCCAATTTTTAACGCCGTTTTTTTACGCGCCAATTTTTTAACGCCGTTTTTTTAACTCCGATTTTTACGCGCCAATTTTTTAACGCCGTTTTTTACGCGCCGTTTATTAACGCCATTTTTTAACGCCGTTTTTTCAACGCGCCGTTTTTACGTTAACGTAATTTACGTTTTACGCGCCGGTTTTTTGTCGTTTTTTAAACTTTATACGTTTTACGTTATACTTTTAATACTCTTTACTTTTTAAGTTTTATGTTTAACTTTTTACGTTTTACGGTTTACGTTAAAAAAAGTTTACATTTTACGTTAAAAATTTTACGTTTTAACGTTTTACGTAAAACTTTTTACGTTTTAACGTTTTTTACGTAAAACTTTTTACGTTTTACGTTTTTTACGTAAAACTTTTTACGTTTTACGTTTTTTACGTTAAAATTTTTACATTTTACGTTTTACGTAAAACTTTTAACGTTTAACGTCTTACGTTTTACGTAAA
Source organism: Helianthus tuberosus (assembly GCA_030545235.1). Taxonomy (NCBI): domain Eukaryota; kingdom Viridiplantae; phylum Streptophyta; class Magnoliopsida; order Asterales; family Asteraceae; genus Helianthus; species Helianthus tuberosus. Next base: position 8,620 of record JARYGA010041619.1, read on the forward strand.
AACGTTTACGTTAAACGTAAAACTTTTTACGCTTTACGTTTTTACAACAAAAAGTTTACGGTTTACGTTAAAAAAGTTTACGGTTAACGTAAAAAAAAGTTTACCGCTTTAACTTTTTTTTTTACAAAAACTTTTTAACACAAAAATGAACGCACTCAGAAATCGCAAACTCGGGAGGTGTCTCAGATATATCGCTATCATCATCGACTAGGGGGAGAAAATAAAAAAAACAACAACATCAAAACAAAGTGTATCTCGAAAAAAAAACGGGTTAAAAAAAAACGAAGTTTTGGCTCAGATTTCCCGATAATCAGAGGCTGCAAAGTGGGGTTGCGGGTTCAATAACCTACCCTCCACCATCTTTGCCGCGCCATCGTCAGTTTTTTTTTTTTTTTGCATCATCACAGCCGATTCAACAGCAACAAAAACAGAGATTCAACAGCAACAAAACCCCAGATTCAACAGAGATTCAACAGCAACAAAAACCCAGATTCAACAGCAACAAAAACCCAGATTCAACAGCTGATTTAAACCTAGATTCAAAACCACAAGGAACATGAACATCATTCAACCCACATATCAGATTCAAGATTAAACCCCAACATACCACCATCAGATTCAAGAACAGTAGAACACCCAAATCAAACCCCCAACATACCACCATCAGATTCAAGAACAGTAGAACATACAAATCAACAGATTAAACCAACAAATCAACACACAAATCAACAGTCGAAAACAACCTGAACCAACAGATCAAACCAACAATCAACAACCGAAAAACAAACCTGAACCCGTTTAAACCAACAAATCAACCACCGATAGCCATCACTCAATCACCGGCACCGCCTCTAGCCACCACTCAAACAACGGCACCGCCGCCGTGAAAATAGGTGCACCACCGCCGCCGTCACGGTGGCACTGCCGTCCCGGCTCCGCCGTGAAACGGAGCTTCCGTTTCTGTTCTCCGGCCCTTCCGTCGCTGTGTGCCGCCACCACCACAGTGGTGGCCGGTCGTTTAGTTGAGCAGGGGTGGGGGGAGGGTTGAGTGGTGAGCGAAGATGAGTTGAGGAGGGTGTTTGTGGTCGCCTGATGTATATATCGAGTGGGAGAGATGAAGGTTTTGGTTGCCTGTGATTTGCTTTCAAGAGAGAGAGAATGAGAGACAAAATTGAAGAGAAATGAAGATGAAGCTGAGATTTAATGAAAGAGGAGAGAGAAGGTGCTTTAAATGAAGAGAGATAATGGGATTTGATGTTTTGGGTAAATGACTAATATACCTTTCTGTTGGCATGTTCTGATTGGTTGAAAGTGGTTCTCATGGTTCTCATAACTGGAGGTGGTTTTCATTTTAGCGGCTCCCTATATATATAATATATATATAGAGTGAAAATGACATGTGGCTCCCCTTTTGTTTTTTAAAAATACAACAAAAAAATCTAGTACAAAAAAATAGAGCACAAAAAATCTAGTACAAAAAAAAAGCACAAAAAATCAAGTACAAAAAATAGAGCACAAAAAAAATATAGTACAAAAAATCTAGTACAAATAAATATAGCACGAAAAATTGAGCAAAAAAATATAGAAAAAAAAATACAGCACAAAAAATTGAGAAAAAAAAAAAAGACAAAAATTCAGCACAAAAATATAGTACAAAAATCCAGCACAAAAAATGTTATACAACATAGAAATACAACACATTTTAGTGAGTTTTTTTAATCTTCATATTTTATATAGCAATATGTACTCAAATTAAAGATAAAAAGACGCTCGATTTTACGGTGAAATTTTTATGAAAAAATAATGTCGTATAAAAAAGTTATGAACGTTTAAAAAATGTGGTGGAATATGCATGTGCCTGCATGTGGAGAGAGAAAGTACATAAATAGGATTTCACAAGATACCCTTGCACTCCTCCTTTCTCCTACACTTTCATCTTAACCATTGATTTGAAAAATGAATGGTTAAGATTTCTTCTCATTCTACTTAGGCAAAATAAACTTTTAATTTGATCTTACCTATATATATATATATATATATATAGGGAGGGGCTCATGCGATAACTCCATTTATTGCGAGAACCGCGAGAACCAATGTGAACACAACCTAAAATAGCTAAAAAAAACCTAACCCCCCACTCCCCCCCCCCCAAGCTAAATGCTAAAAAACTAAAACCCCCTAAAAACCTAACCCCCCCACCCCCCAAGCTAAAATGCTAAAAACTAAACCCCCAAAAAACCTTAAAAAATCTAAAAAAAAAATCTAAATTTTTTTTTAATATTTTTTATGCTCAAATCGCTACTTTTAGTGGCAAAAAAAAAATATTTTAAAAAAAAAATATATTTTAATTTTTTTTGCTTCGAAAAGTAGCGATTTTTATATAAAAAATATTAAAAAATATTAAAAAAAAAATTGTGTGATTTTTAGCTATTTTTAGGCATTTTTTGTTGTGTTCACATTGGTTCTCGCGGTTCTCGCAATAAGAGGTGGTTCTCGCATGATCTTCTCCCTATATATATATATATATATATATATATATATATAGGGTGGGGTTCTAGAGTGAACACTAGTGTATTTGCGAAATGAGTGAACAAATCTTGGCCATTGATTTACACACGTGGATGGCTAGGATTTCATCATCAAATCGTAAAATACACTAGTGTATTTCATCATCAAATCCTGGCCATTGATCTACACACATGTATGGCCAGGATTAGTTCGCTCAGTTCGCAAACTACACTAGTGTTCACTCTTGAACCTAATCTTATATATATATATATACATATATATATATAAAGGGTAGGAGTTGGCTACAAAGCCTACTTTTCCTACAAAGTGTAGGAAGTATTCTCCTTGTGACATGTGACATTTATGTATTTTTTACTAAATGGCATAAAGGTAATTGACTAATTAAATTATTTATGGAAGATTTATTTTTCAAACAAAAAAGGAGATTTTTAAGGAAACAAAATATCTCAAATCAACTCAAAATTTGGCACTTACTTTAAACTACGAAGATCAATTTCTAATGCATATTTCATTCATTTTTTTCTTGTTTATTTCATTTGAACTTACAGATAAAATAAATGGTGATGTACAATTCAATGGTCGATTGTGTTTTACCAATTACAGGTTCATCATAATGTGTTATAGCTTCGTTTTTTGCTTGTAAACGTATCCTGTAAAAAACAATTTCTTGATGATGTGTTTTACCAGTTACAATCCTTCATGAACAATTTCTTAACGATGTGTTTTACCAGTTACAAGTTAACTCACACGATGTGTTATAGCAGTTTATGTTTTTAGGAAAGAGATGCATTTGTAATTATTAACGTTGTGTTTTTAGGAAGGATATGTTTTTGTATTTTCTTGACGATGTGTTTTACAAATTATAGGTTAATTCATGATGTGTTATACCAGTTATTATTATTCACGAATGACATGTTTTATGTGTTTTCTTGACGTTGTGTTTTATAATTTTTAGGTTTCTTCACAATGTGTTATATTGTATAACACACCACACAAGTTAAATAACGTTGTGTTATATTTGTATGATTCACTATGTGTTTTCTTGGATTTCTTCACAATGTGTTATATTGTATGATTCACGATATGTTTTCTTGACGTTGTGTTTCTTCATGAAGGTATAAAGAGAGAGAAATAGAGATAGAGAGAGAGAAAGGGAAACTTGCGAAAAAAGATGGAGAGGTTTATGGTCAAGATCAATTATTTCCTTATTTAAAACAATTTAAATGACACATTTACCCTCAATCAATTAAATCATTCTATTTTTAAGACACATATATTACCAAAATGCCACCAAGATGATCTCAACCATCAAAGACACTCATCCAATGGTCAAGATCACTTCCTACACTTTGTAGGAAAAATACACTTTGTAGAGTAACCTCACCCTATATATATATATATATATAAACGGGATCAGGAGAAAACACCAAAAAGTGTGAAAACGGTGAGAACGGATCCTGGCCCAACACGTGGCAGGGGGCGCTAAATGATATGCAGGGGTACGATTATCATTGTGCACGTTTCCCTCCATATTTCGCGTTATAAATCAAATAAAACTCCAAAAAAATTACTATTAGCAGTTACCTCATTTCTAAGTTTTCCAGATCTATGGCGTCTAACGTGAATTCCTTTGGACAAAGTAATATTTGATGACGTTTTCATATTTGTTCCAGCAAATCATGCAACACATATACAACAGATATGGCGTTTTGTTCTTTATACTTGTTTCATTGTCGTTTTTTTTTTCAAATTAATATTTCACAATGTGTTGTATGTTTCAATGGCGTTCTTCATGTATCCAATTTTTTCGCGTTTTCATTGGTTGTTTAACAATTAGTAAGAGCTGATAATTGGAGTTTTTAGTATTAATGTTAATTGTTGTTTGGGATCTAATATATGCTTATGGTTTACGATCATTGGCGTTTTACACCTGATTAGTTTTGAATATTATTGAGTAATATTTGTAAACATCAGTTCTTACTATTTGTTAATTTGCAAACATCAGTTTTGTTAACTATGGCGTTTTCATTATCATGTTATATTTGTTACTTATTCATATTATCAATTATTGTTAATTATTCATCTCATGGCGTTTTGATTATCACGTTTCATTAATATTGTTAATTCATCATATTTGTTAATTAATCAACTAATGGTGTTTTCATTATGGCGTTTTTATTATGGCGTTTTCAATTATATGCTTATTATGTGTTGTTTATTATTCAAGTAATGGCGTTTTCATCGATAATGTTATAAGGAGACAATTTCTATTTTAATGGCGTTTTTCTGAAATTTTTTCTCACTGTGTTTTCTCAGACGAAGGTGTTTCCTCGAATGAAAGGTTTTGCCCCAAAATGGTTTACCATTTATCATTCCTGACATTAGTGAAGAGATAAAGCCTAAAATGGACATGATATTCACAAGCCTCGATGATTGTTATTCAATGTATGTTACGTATGCCAAGACTTGTGGTTTTTCTGTCAGGAAAGGGACTGAAAAGATAAACACCAAAGGTGAAAGACATATTAAGTATTACATGTGTACGAGAGCTAGGGTATATAAGGACAAGAAAGTTGATACATTGGACCCCAATCAAAAGGAACAGATTGTGCGATCCAACTTTTCAAAGAGCATTGATTGTGGTGCACTGTTATTTGTAATTTTTGAGGCTGGATCATGGAAGGTCTATAAGTTTTTTGAGGAGCACAACCATGATCTTGTTGAACGTCCTGACAAGCATTTTCTTCCAACTGAACGACACCTCACTCAGCTCCAGAAGCATGTTATACACAACATGTCTAAGTTGAATTTGGGTTCGGTTAAGGCGTTTAATGTTATGAAGACTTGTTTTGGCGGCTTTGAAGACGTGGGTGCAAGTAAAGTTGAATTTAAGAACTACAAGAGGAAAATTAACTTGTTTATAGGGGAATACGACGGTGATATGGTTGTGAGACATTTGGATGAAAAAAAACAGTCCCAACCTAATTTCTCGTACGATTACTTCACAGACGAAGAGAATCATTTGAAGGGACTTTTTTGGTGTGACGATCAAGCCAAACGTAATTACCACGTGTTTGGTGATGTGATTTTATTTGACGCCATGTATCGTTCCAACAAGTAATATTTATAATTCCATTTTTTCTGTTCTTTTTGGCGTTTTCACTGTTTACATGCATTGGCGTTTTGTTATCGTTTCATTTTCTCAACGGCATTTTCATATGCAGATACTCTATGGTGTTTGTACCATTCACGGGTATAGACAATCACCACTGCAATGTTACATTTGGTGTTGCATTATTGGTGTCAGAAACTGCTGATACGTATATACGGTTGTTGAGAGTTTTTTCTAAAAGCTGTTGGTTCTCAACCAAAAGTTGTTGTCACCGACCAAGATCCAGCAATGAAGAAGGCTATTTCTATTGTATTTGATGAAACGAGGCATCGGTTATGCATGTGGCACGTGATGCATAAACTTTCTCTGAAGGTTGATTTTCTTATTTTTATATTTGGCGTTTTGTACTTCGTTACTGTTTTTCATGTAAGTTTGTTTGTGTCTAATATATATGTTTTTTGCATGGCGTTTTCGTGTTATACATATATTGGTGTTAGGCTATGTAATCCCACCAATTTCAAAGAACGTATTTGTGGTGTTGTGTGGACGGATATTCTTACACCCGAAGAGTTTGAATCAGGATGGGAAGAGGTTATTGGAGCATTCAATTTAGCAGATAATGACTGGCTCTCTGATATTTTTGCACTCAGGGAATCTTGGATCCCTACATACTATAGAATGGAGGAGTTGTCGGGCCTTATGCGAACGACATCGAGGTTGGAGAATGAGAACCATTTTTTTGGTCAAGTGTGCAATTCAAAAACTACTCTTGTTGAGTTCATGACTCATTACGAAACTGTAATAGAAGCACAGCGTCATACGCAACGGAAAAATGATCATGAATCTTGATACAAACACCCTAGTTGAAAAGTAATTACCAAGTGTTAGAGGGCCAAGCTGCTGACATATACACAAAATATATTTTTTGTGACGTTAAAACTGAGCTAATCGGGATTATGGATTGCATAAATCAACGTTACGAAGATCAGCCCGATAGGTTTGTTAAGTTTTACATAAATGATTTCCAGTAGCCTTATACATCCTTATTCAAGGTAAACAATTGCGTTTTTGGTTTTTTTTTATATTTGGCGTTTTCTGAATATGGCGTTTATCATATTTTTAAAATTTTAATTTGTTTTTTCTATGCAGTTTTTGTGTTTGTTTGTTTGATGGTCTTTTTTTATACAAACATTCCCTGCATGGCGTTTATACAGACATTGTGTTTGGCGTTTTTTCAGGTAATATACTGTAAGTCTGATTGCACCTGTAGTTGCTCATGCAGGCGTTTTGAGCAATTTGGTTTGCTATGTAGACATATATTTTATGTTTTGAAAAGTTTGGATATTAGGGAATTTCCAAAACAATACATTTTGAATACATGGTGTAAAGTGGATTCCCCAAATTTCTCTTCCGAATACTCAATGAGTCGTGAATATATGACCGAACTTGATCCCGATGTGCAAAGTATGATGCGAGAAATTATTTTTGCAACGGAGTATACTTTGAACCATTTATCTGGTAATAAGGAGGAGCTATCCTTATACAAGGATCATGTTCAGACTTATATGAAGAAGGTTCAAGATATGCAGATTGTTGCTCCTCCTCCTAGTACTAGGGATAGATTTGCAGAGATAAGTGATCAATATAAAAACGACAAGAATCCGATAAGAGTTCCTGTTGGGTATAAGTCGAAAGGTTCTGGATCTCGGAAGCGCCTGAAATCCAAACAGGAGGAAGCAATCGAAAAAACAAAATCAAAATCGAAACTCGGGGCCAAAGAAAGACAGTGTCAGAATTGTAAAGTTTACGGACACTACGCATCGACATGCAAAAAGGCCGTAATTAATAGAAAATCGACACGGTCTTCGAGGGGAAGCGAAGAGTAGTTTGGCGTTTTTGTATTTTTTTAATTTTTTCAGAACACACAAACATTGGAATTTGGCGTTTTATATTTCTTATATAGCATTTTTTAATTTTTTTTCCCATCTTTTTTTCTACTTCTTGTGCATAACATGTGATTTGGATGTTACATAACAATCAATATAAGATCGGACACACACATAAACGCCAAAAAAAGAATAACTTTTACTAAATAAAAATACCTTAAACCTCTAATTTGGTGATGATAAACTCAATAATATTTTGCTGAATGAGATGGACAACATTGTTATCCTTAGTTAAGAATGTTGTCCAACAATGTTGTCCACCCCATTCAGTGAAACTTTTTTGAGAATAAAACTGAATCTCCAAGAAATGACGTTTGCAATTTGTGGTTTTTGAATGTTTTGGCGTTTATAAATTGAATGGTAGTTAGTAAAATATGGCGTTTGTTTTTTTGGTGAACAAGGGAAGTTGAGGATAAACTCAATAAGATTTTGCTCAATGAGATGAACAGTATCCTCACTTAAGGATTTTGTCCATCACATTGAGTGAAACTTTACCGAGAACATAACTGAATCTCAAATACACGTCGTTTGGAATCCGTGGTTTTTGAATATTTTGGCGTTTATAAATTGAATGATATTTAGTAAAGTATGGCATTTGTTTTTGGTGTGTTCAATGGAAGGTCTGAGACGTTGTTTATATAGGATGTTTTTGGCGCGTATTTTAGGCGGGATTTTATTATAATAAATGCTAGTAATGAAGCTTCCGTCGTTTTAGTTACTGTTTGTTCAGCTTTATCGTTTAAATACAAAGTTTGGCGCTTTATATTTAATGGCGTTTAGATGAGGATGATGAGTGCTTTGTATTTTAAGGCGGGAATTTAATAGCGTTTTATTCATGAGTTTGGTGTTTTGCCTAAAGAAGTCTAAAGACCTTTTTACCTTTAATGAAGCGCGTCCACGTAATAAAATTGATATTATTTACGAAAACATCACCGCGCCAATCTAGTCCATAGAGTGTTTTGATCTGATGATCCATAAGCGTTCTCACCGTTCTCACAATTTTCACCGTTTTCCCTAAATCCTTACCCCTATATATATATATATATATATATATATATATATATATAGGGAAAAGGTGCAATGAAAACCACCTTGAGTTGTGAGAACTATAAGAGCTAGGCCTTCCAAAAGTTTTTTTTCTTAAAAATCTTTAAAAAAAAATCACTTGTTCCAGCAAAAAAATAAAAAATGCAAAAATTTACATTAGATGTAGAAAAATTATATACCCATAAACAAAATTTACATCGGGCGTAAATAAAGTTTACATCGAGCGTAACTACTGACTCAACAAATTTTTTTTTTTGTTTTTTGTTTTCACAGATGTGTTTATAACATTTTCATCTACGTTTGTGCAAAAAATGATAGTTTAACTCATGCGGGAAGTAGGAGTTCTCATGGTTCTCATAACTCGTGGTGGTTCTTAATTGAACTGAATCATATATACATATATATGGAGAGGATCATGAGAAAACTACTTATAAATGAGAAAATTAAAAACTAACTAAAAAAGCCTAAAAAACATATCAAAATTTTTTTTTATAATTTTTTTTCAAAAAAGTCGCTACTTTTTATGTAAAAAAAAACTTTTAAAAAAAAAAGTTGTACGACACATGTACATTATATGTGTACTACACATTTGCATTATATACTTAGAGTTAGCTTTTGAGTTTAGTTTAGCTTTTAGTGTTAGGTTTTTGGGGGTTTATGATTAGGATTAGGCTTTTGGGTGTGTGGGAGAAGGAGGTTTAGGTTTTTGGGGGTGTGGGTGGGGGTGAGGGAGGTTTAGATTTTTCGGGGTTGCGGGAGGGGGGTTTAGGTTTTTGGAAGTTTACGTTTATGGTTTAGTTTTAGGTTTTTCGGGGGGGGGGGGGGGGGGTTAGGTTTCTTGGGGGTGGAGGGTTAGGCTTTTGGTGGGAGGGTGGATTTAGGTTTTTGGGGGGTAGGGTGGGGGGTTTAGGTTTTTGGGGGTGTTAGTGGGGGTGGTTTAGGTGGTTTAGACTTTTCGTATTAATGCACATGTGTAGTAAAACTTAAAAAAAAGTTTTTTATACATTAAATATAGCGATATTTATTAAAAAAAATCAAAAAAAAATAGTATGTTTTTAGGCTTTTTTTAGTTAGTTTTTTTTATTTTCTCATTTAAACTAGTTTTCTAATGATCCATCCCCTCTATTTATACATATATATATATACACACACACACACACACTAAATTATGATTAACTAATATGTATTATGTTATATATAGGAACTAGGTTTATACCCGGGATTGCTTCCCGGGCTCGGGAAACTTAGTTATATTAATTACTATTTGTTATTAATACGACCACATTACATCAACCATCTCATTCGATTCAACAACAATGTCTTCAAATCACCGGATTAGATCATGAACCCATATTAGAGGTCAAACAAAAGCACAACAGGACCACATGAATAATATCATTTCCACTTTTACTTCAATGCACTTATATGATAGGGTGATTTGGGATTTTGTAAAAATGTTTGTTTTTGTACTTCTTTACAAATAAGATGTTGACCAAAATTCAAACAGATGTTGACCTTAAACAGATGTTTGGTTTAAGGCCAAACATCTGTTTATGGCCAAACATCTGTTTAAGTTCAAACATCTGTTTAAGTCCAAATATCTGATATAGAAGGCGAAACATCTGTTTAAGGCAAAACATCTGTTTAAGGTCAAACATCTGTTTATGGCCAAACATCTGTTTAAGGTCAAACAACTGTAAACTTTTATACTAAAAGATAAATATATAATAAATAAAACAACCAAGAGGAACAAATCGGCGGCTCATACTCCATCAGATTGCATGGAATCTTGTGTTGAAATCCCTATTGTGATAGTGAAAGGTGTATCAAATAGTCAACATACACTAATTACTTGTCCATCATACTTCAACATCTTTATATCTATCCTTCCATCAAATGATAACTTCGTTTAGTGGATTTCAATAAGGGTTTCAAGATTGCTCTGATCTGCATTCCTCATTTGTCCATCTAACGGTTCATAAGTCTACCAAAATCAGGTAAAATAATTCCTTTTTTTCAATCTTGATGTTCATATGCCATTTCTTGGTTGGAATAAGTTAATGAAAATGGCAATCCATATACAAAAACGTAGATGTAACTTATTTGCAGCAGATCATTCACAATCATCATTTAGTCACAACTCAGATAACAAAACTTTAGTAAAAATAAAAAACAAAAACACATACCATGATCAAGGCAAACCACATATCACCAAAATTTTTTTCTGAAAGTGGGTCAGAGAGAGCTTCAGTTTTCTCTTATCCTTTATGAACAAATGCTGAGTATTGAGAAGAAGAGATTTGAGGGAGAGATACATATCGACCGTTCAAGTTGCAACTCTCCCATCAAAGAAGGTAGCACATGCAACTTTGTAAACACAGTCAAAGGGAAAATAGTTGGAACAATGATACTGGAACAATGATTATATAAGGAACAGTGGTTAGTTATAACAATCCTTAGCACATGCAACTTTAACAGGGATTTGCCTTCAACAGTGGATAGGCCTCATCATTCTTTAAGTCCATCAGTCTTTATAAGGAGCAGTGGTTAGTTATAACAGTCCTTAGCAAGATCAACTGTTATAACCATTCCATAACACTTTGAGAGGAAGCAAGGGGTCGGTCTATTTAATTGAGAGGAATAATTGCATTACATCCCTGTTGAAAAATAGAATTGATAACAATAGCAAACAACATCAAACAACAATAGTAAGTGACCAATCAATCAACCTCATAATCATATAGAAGACTACAAATAAAATGAAAATTAGATAAGTGAACATCAAAACTGAACAGGAAAGCTGACCAAAAATTAACCAAACACCTGATGTTGAATCCACTGTAGATGCTAAACCACTGCTGTTAGAAAAAGATCATACCTCGGGAACTGGAAATTTAAAAGGACCGGCTTCAAAGGCTTCAACAATCGGAAGATTCAAATCTCAAGCAAATGAAACCCTAATTTCAAAAAGAATAATCGGTGAACATATTCACAGATCAATAATCAACAGATGTTATACTCATATCATCACCGTTAAGAAAAAAAACCTTAGTTTCTGAACATATTCAAACATACCAGTTCATGGCGAAAATCTAGCTGCAGGTAAGCGGATCTGAACTTTGATGACCATCGATGACAACAACCTTTGAACCATATCAAACCTCAAATGGAAAAACCTTGCCGACGAAATCAACACAGATCTATAAACTTTGTATGAAAATAAGAAGAAATCAACACAGATCATTAAACATACAAATCAAACCTCAAATGGAAGAACCTTGTTCTTAATCAAGAAAACCGAGTTACGATTACAACCAAAATTAGGGCTACAATACTGAAATAAATGAAGATATAGGGCTTACCTGGTGACGCTTCGAATGATTCATGATGAGATGATTTGGTTTGATCTTTGATTAAGAAGGGAGAAGAGTACAGGAGAAGGAGAAGGAGAAGAAGATTCAGATCTAGGGTTTTGAAAAGGAAAAAAGGAGACGGAGGGAGTATAAAAGGGATGGAAGTGTGGTACTGTTGGGCGGGAAAATGGAACTGAATCATATATATATATATATATATATATATATATATATATATATATATATATATATAGGTAGAGGATCCTGTAAAAAAGGCCTAAAGTGTGAGAAGGGTAAGAAAGAATCTCAGCCATTAGATCTTTTGATCTAATGGTTGAGATCAATAGGGACCAAATTGTAAAATATTTTCATTAATTTGGACTGATTTGAAATATCTAGGGGCAATATAGTCTTTTAAACCCACTAGAAATTAGGTAATGCACATGTAACTTCCCCCCGTCTTTTTTAAACGTCAATAACTTTTTATATGTAACTTTTTAAAAAAAATTACACCATAATAACGAGCTTTTTTTATCTTTAATATGAGTACCATATTGCTATACTTATAAGAGAAAAAAATATGTTTCGATCAGATGTTTAGTCAATGAATGGTGTTATATACTTGCTGAATGGTGTTATATACTTGCTGAATGGTCTATATACTTACTGAATGGTGTTATATACTTGCTGAATGGTGTTATATACTTGCTGAATGGTGTTATATACTTACTGAATGGTGTTATATACTTGCTGAATGCTGAATGGTGTTATATACTTGCTGAATGGTGTTATATACTTACTGAATGATGTTATATACTTCCTATAATTAAGGTGACGGTTATGGGAAGTTTTTAATTAATTGAATTAATGATAAAATTACTTGTTTACCCTTTTCAATTAATTTAGATCTAATGGCTGAGATTCTTTCTTACCTTTCTCACACTTTTGGTCTTTTTTACAATAACCTTACCCTATATATATATATATATATATATATATATATGGAGAGGATCATGAGAAAACTACTTATAAATGAGAAAATTAAAAACTAACTAAAAAAGCCTAAAAAACATATCAATTTTTTTTTATAATTTTATTTCAAAAAAGTCGCTACTTTTTATGTATAAAAAAACTTTAAAAACAAAAAAGTTGTACGACACATGTACATTATATGTGTACTACGCATTTGCATTATATACGTAGAGTTAGCTTTTGAGTTTAGTTTAGCTTTTAGTGTTAGGTTTTTGGGGGTTTATGATTAGGATTAGGCTTTTGGGTGTGGGGGAGAAGGAGGTTTAGGTTTTTGGGGGTGGGGGAGGTTTAGATTTTTCGGGGTTGTGGGAGGGGGGTTTAGGTTTTTGGAAGTTTACGTTTATGGTTTAGTTTTAGGTTTTTCGGGGGGGGGGGGGGTGGGGGGTTAGGTTCTTGGGGGTGGAGGGTTAGGCTTTTGATGAGAGGGTAGATTTAGGTTTTTGGGGGGTAGGGTGGGGGGGTTTAGGTTTTTGGGGGTGTTTACATTAAATATAGCGATTTTTTTTTTAAATTAAAAAAAAATAGTATGTTTTTTAGGCTTTTTTAGTTAGTTTTTTTTATTTTCTCATTTAAACTAGTTTTCTAATGATCCATCCCCTCTATTTATACATACATATATATACACACACACACTAAATTATGATTAACTAATATGTATTATGTTATATATAGGAATTATAATTTGAGTAAATTATAAAACTCGTCCTTTATGTTGACACCAGATTGCAAAGTGTGTAATTTGTCTTCAAAAACTACAAAAAAACATACTCGATGTTTGCAAACACTTTCGTGTTATGTCATTTAGTGTTAATTCAGTTATTTTTAATGGTTAAATCTAATCAAGTGGACCCTACATAAGAGTATTTTAATCATTTTACCCTAAATACTAATATAAATAATTATAAAAAATAAAAAAAACAGACATAATCTCCTCTCTGTCTCAACTATCCTCCCTCTCTCTCTAACATCAGGACCACACCACCCACCCTCACCGGCCATCACCACCTGAAGACCACCACCACCTGCCACTACCACCACCTACACCCACTTAATTCTATCACTGCCAAACAAACCCCAATCCGAATTCAAACATATCCAGATCTGAACTCCATCACTCCGTTCACCACTAAATCCAAACTCCATCACTCCAATCACCATACGATTGATACTGAATTTGGAGTGATGATGTTAGGGTTTACAAGGTTCAAATTCCTAATGTGTACAGGGAGTAACCGGAAGAACAGGTTACCAGTTACATTTGTCACTGATGTTTTTTTTTTGTTACCCTTACTCTTTGTTCCTTCTTCTCTGCGAAAAGTATCCATTCCGACGATGAAGAGTGAAGCAGTGGAGATCCGACAAGAAGATGGTGGCCCGGGCTCACGATGTAGCGGGATTCAGAGAAAGATGAGATCGATTATGGGTCTAGGTTTGTTAGCAAGGAGGGGAAAATCAGATCTGATTTGTTTGAAACAAAAATAACAAACAAAAGTGTAGCCGGTATGCATTGGATGAACAGATCTGTGGTCGCTAGACCTGTTTTGACTCCTGATAAAAACCAATCGAAGCCTTAGGCCATGGGGTATGGCCTATGGGGCTTGGGTTGGGGCTTGGCCCCTTTAGCGTGGGTTTGAAGTCGGGCGTGGGGCGGGCTAGCAAGGTGACATGGCGGGCTCTCAATGGCCAAACCAAACTAGCCATTTCACATGCCCCCATGTGTCAACTCATGTCACTGATGTTGTTTTGTTACCCTTACTCTTTGTTCCTTCTTATCTGGCGAAGAGTATCCATTCCGACGATGAAGAGTGAAGCCGTGGAGATCGGAGAGAGAAGATGGTGGCCCAGGCTCACGATGTAGCGACGTTCAGAGAGAGAAATGAGATCGATTATGATTCTAGGTTTGTTAGCAAGGAGGGGAAAATCAGATCTGATTTGTTTGAAACAAAAATAACAAACAAAAGTGTCGCCGGCATGCATTGGATGAACGGATCTGTGGTCTGTTAGAAAATGGACCATATTTTGTAGAGAATATTATGGATCAGTGTCACATCATTTCCATTCTCAACAAAATATCCTCTCCATCCATTCCCAAGAGATAACCGTTGCATACCAATCAAGGAGATTTGACAACCCTATTCTTCTTTGTTTCCTTTTTTATCATTCTTTGTATCTCCTATTTATTTTTGCATTGTTCATTGTGAGAAAACACAAAAGCATAATATAAACAATACCCTCTGTGATTCCAT
>JARYGA010041620.1:0-35353 GCA_030545235.1 Helianthus tuberosus
GATGTGTATTGATTTCAGAGAGCTGAATAAGTTGACTATCAAGAATCGGTACCCTTTACTGAGGATTGACGATTTGTTCGATTAGCTACAGGGATCCAGCTACTACTCGAAGATTGACCTGCGTTCAGGATATCATCAGTTGAAGGTTGCTGACGAAGATATTCCGGAGACTGCTTTTCGAACACGATATGGCCATTACGAGTTTTTAGTCATGCCTTTTGGCTTAACTAATGCGCCAGCTGTGTTCATGGATCTCATGAACAGGGTATGCAAACCCTATTTGGATAAATTCGTGATAGTATTTATTGACGATATACTTATCTATTCGCGAACCAAAGAGGATCATGAGTATCATTTGAAGTTGATATTAGAGTTGCTGAGGGAAGAGAAGTTGTATGCCAAATTCTCTAAGTGTGAATTCTGGATTCGGGAAGTTCATTTTCTCGGACATGTCATAAATGAGAAAGGTATACATGTGGATCCGTCTAAGATCAAAGCGATAAAGAATTGGGAAGCGCCCAAGGACCCCGTCGTAGGTACGACAATTCTTAGGACTTGCTGGGTACTACTGGAGATTCATTGAGAATTTCTCCGGATTAGCGCAGCCTTCAGTGCTATTGACCCAGAAGGAAAGGGAGTTTAGTTGGACGGAAGAGCAGGAGGAAGCTTTCCAGATGTTGGAGGGAATGTTAAAAGCGAGTGCGATTGATTTCGGTGGAAGTTGGGATACTCACATGCCATTGGCTGAGTTATCTTACAACAATAGTTGCCACGCTAGTATTAAGGCCGCTCCGTTTGAAGCCTTGTATGGAAGAAGTGTCGATCGCCACTTTGTTGAGCTGATGTGGCAAAAGGCAACTAACCAGACCCAAGTTTATCCAGGAAACTAGCGACAAGGTTTGCCTAGATCGAGGGAAGGTTAAAAGTCGCCATCGATCAACAGAAGAATTTCATGGACAATCAAAGGAAACTATTGCAGTTCCAGGTCGAAGATTGTGTTTTGTTGAAGGTGTTATTAGATTAAGCAGAGAAAGAAAAGCTGAGCCACATTGATTAGGTTCTTTCGAGAGCCCATCTCGAGTTAGATCAATCGTATGTAAACTCAGACTACCTCATGTATAGGATGACGTATATGTGAATATACATATGTCAAACCTGAAATGGTGAAACATTGACTTTACCCTTCTGATTGAGTACTCGTAAACGATGAACCTTGGAAAAGGTAGAGAGCATTGAGACGAGAAATTAGGAAATAGGATTATATAATATAGGCCTTTGAGGATTTTTCGTAAGAATCAAAGTTTCTCGCAGAAACTACAAGACCATAATCAATAAGACTGTTCGTACAGTTTCCACCAAGTGCCAAAATAAAATCTGGAGAGAAAAATTTCGGGGAAAAAATTTCCTAAACAGGGGGAGACTGTGACACCTGGCTTTTCAGGCCTTACCGTACAATTGTAACACGTGTTGTGAATAGATAAAAAGGTTGTATGTGACTGATTATGATATTTATATATGATATTTAATGTGTTGGTGAAATCCAAACAATTATAAAATTATGTTGGAAACGATAAAATGAACGCTTATCGCGTAACGATTAAAATGCGAAAAGAACGTCGGTGACCACCCGATCAGTGTTAAAATCCTAAAAATAGTCTGTTATGATTAGAATAGTAATTTTAATCATATTCGTGAGGAAAAATAAATTAAAACGCTAAGAAACTCTATTTTTCGAGTATGAGCACGTACCGCGCGATACTGCGCGTATTAGACAAAATACTGTCAACGCAGCCAGTCAAGACAACTGGTAATTATTTCAGTAATAATTTTGTGTGATTATTTTTATAGAATGATAAAAATAATTTAAAACGCACTAAAACGGGATTAAAACGCTAGATAAAATACCTAGTATCCAGTAAAATACCTGTTTTTACACTGAATTACACACACACACACACACACACACATATATATATATATATATGCATGTGTATGTGTGTAGTATGTATATAAAATGACAGGTGGCGGCTGATTGGGGCTTCTCTCTCCTCTCTCTTGACACATGTGGGCATGGGGAACCTTCAAGCAATGATTAAGCCTTTACAAGGCTTCCATAAACTCTCCAAACCCAAGAAACCCTTTCACAAGTTTACTCTCTCTCTCTCTCTTGAGCATATCTCGGCCGAACACCCCTAAACACACACACATTTCAGAATTTTAAACCTTTTCTTGAAGATTTGAAGGCATTCCAAGGTGTTTTCATGCTTACATGAAGGTTTAGAGGTGATTCTAAGGAGATTTGAGCAAGAACAAGGCTTGGTATCATCACTATTGTTAAAACCCACTAAGAATCTTGAAGGTATAACATTTTTTTTCCTTCAAATCTTGTTCATGATTCATGGTGATGAAGATGATAGTGAAAAAAATGGGTTTTTAAAGAAAAAAATAAAATGGATGAACTTGTATGTATATATGTGGTCGTATGCATGTATATATATGTATGGAGTTTGAGTTTTGACTTGTAGAATGTTCTTGATTGATAAGAATCCAAAAAGGTGAATGCAATCATGTTTAAAAGTTGTCATATGGAAACCTTTTGACTTGAAATGGATATGTGAAAAGTGAAATTTTGGAACTATATGTATGTATGTATGTATGGTCGAAAATATATGTATATATATATATATGCATGCAATTGAATTTTTGTTGTTAGATCATAAATATGTAAGAACATGATTCTTGCATTTATGATAAATGATCATAAGTGGATGATGATGTTCTTGAATACCTAAACATGATTTAAATACATATTGGATTTATTTTAGTTGATATAAAATAATGATGATGTTATATAGATGCATTAGATGGATTTACTAGAACATGCATGTTGAAATATGATCATGAAATGATGATTTGATAAAAATAAATTTTAATCAGATTCTAAACACTAAAAATGTAAATATTTGAAGTGTTAAAATGATATATAACTTTGTCATAATGTTTACTAGCCTTGCATGTTGTACTTGGTGCATTAGGAGTTGTAAAATACGTGAAATCGCATGATTTGGTAGATCTATCGGGTTGACAACCCCGTCGTGACCGGTCGCCCCGTGTCAAGTCAAACGACGAATTTATATTCTGTTTATAGTCCAGCCTTGATTATCCCTACATTGTAAATATATAGTTCGTAATGTCTAGCTAACTTATGAGTCCGAATATTTGACGCTATAAATTTAATATGAAAAACTTGGGAAAATGCCTTATTCGAATGTTTCAGCTAAAAAACCTACGACGGTTAACCCATGAATTTTATTAAGGAAATAAATTGACTTTCAAAATTATATGGATGTTTTATAATAAACACATAATTAGAAAGCTTTTTCCTTGGAATCAAATTGTTTAAATTTGAATATGTGAACTCACCTTCCTTTGTGTTGACACTTGATTTTAAACGTGTTCTTCAAGTACTTGAGTTCGGCTTCAGGAATCATGGCGTATCTTGTGGTTGTTGATGCATGTTTTGTCACTTAAAATGTTTGACTAACTTTTAAACTTTCTGGGACAAATGTAATAAGATCCGTGAGGATTAAAGACAACTTAATTATGTCGTGGTTGTGTCATGTTTTGGAACACTGTAAGGACCTGCATGAAAATGTCCTAAAACACTCCGTAAGTGAAAACCCGGACCCCTAAAACCCTAATTTTTATGAAAAATCAAGAAAATCAAATTTTATCACTTGGTCGCAGGCCACGAAGGACTTAAGAAAAGTCTACGCGGGGCACGACAGCCATGCAGATCACCGGATAAGCTTTAGGGCCACGTGTCGCACACGTGGCAGGTCTAGGGGTTGACACGGCAGCCCTAGCCGTAGCTAGGGTGGCCCTTGCGGGCCGCGAAGGATGTTCCTTCAGATCTACGCGGGCCGCCAGAGACCCAATAAATAGTACGTTGCATGGCCAGGATTCTGTGCTCAAAAATCTCTTCAAAATCACTATCATTCTGCTCTAAAATTCTGTTCAAAGAATCGAAACGCCGCTGCGAAAACTGGGTAATAACTCGATCACTGCTACGATACAATGTCCGATGGATTGAAACCGATCCGATGGATGTTTAAGTGTTGCCTGAATTCGGGCTATACTTTGCCATTCGTCGTGAGGGTTTTGATTTCGTGAGATTATCGTAAATGTTGTATTAAGTTACTAACCTAGTTTCGTTTGCATTATTTAACTAGGTTACCAGGCTTAATCAGTCGGCAATTTTCTGTCCGTCTAAACTTGCAATGTGAGTCATTCTCTTTTTTTCAAATTGCTTTACAAAACCCTAAATGTTTTCCAGTTATACTTTGCAGTGATTAAGTCTTTGCTAATCTTAAGTTACTGGCAGTAAGTGGGCTATTGTGCACATTACTGTTGTTTTTATCACTTTAGGTGGGCGAGCCTAATTAGTGATATACGTCGCTATTGGGTGACTGGACCCAATAGTGGTATGACCACAGTCATAGATCCGGTCGAGTGACAACTGAACCAGCTAATTATAAGATAGGGGCAAATGTGAAAACTCTTAATGCTGTAAATTGTAACAA
The DNA here is from genome assembly GCA_030545235.1 of Helianthus tuberosus. Taxonomy (NCBI): domain Eukaryota; kingdom Viridiplantae; phylum Streptophyta; class Magnoliopsida; order Asterales; family Asteraceae; genus Helianthus; species Helianthus tuberosus. The sequence continues at coordinate 4,584 of JARYGA010041620.1, forward strand.
TGTGTCATTTTGTGCAAATTGAATGACTCGCCAGTATTTCCCCGCTGATAAAAATCTATTAAACATGTTTCAGGTGATTTACTGTGAACCAGGAAAAGTGCCGCATGGCACTACAGCTTTTAGGAAGTGGCTCAGTAAATAAATAAACATATTTTTGTAATAAGGGGATTTCTCAGTGAAATTCCTTTATTGTAAATTAAGGGGTTTGCCCGAACTCTTGAAATAAAATAATTGGGTGTTTTCAGTTTAAACGACCATGTTAAAAATTTCCGCTACCAAATTAAACACCAATACCATGGGTTTCTGTCCCAAGGCTTCCGGGTCGGGAGCCGTGACAGAAAATGGTGGTATCAGAGCCACTTATTTAAGCCAATTAAGTATTTGAAAAATACTTAATTTTCAAATTGCCATTTTGTGATTCTGTGAAAATTTAATCATAATAAATAAAATATTAATTTGAATTTTTGTGTGTTTCTTCATGTGTGCCTAACAGCATGAATGAACTATCGGAAGCCCTCCGAAATTTCACTATCCATACCACTGATATGGAGATTTTCGAAACTCAGTACGGTTATCATGTAAGGACCCGCAAAATTGTCCATAAACGACCCGTAAGTGAAAACCCGGACCCCTGAAACCCTAATGTGCATGAAAAATCAAGAAAAATCATATTTTTGGTTTCACGCGGGCCGCGTAAGCCTTAAGATAAGGTTATGCGGGCCGCTGATGGATCGTTCGTGTGACCCTAAAAAGTCAATCTGAGTAGTTCATCATCAAATACAAAGGCGGAATCAATGTAAATGACGTCAAACAGCTTGTTCCTTTCTAATCTTTTTCTTATTGATCAATCCTGAGCTTTTACACATTCAAATGACAAATGGACAGCACCTCGACTCAGAACATATGACCTAATTCCGCTCCAAATGACACCAACACACACATATATATATAATGATATGATTTCGCTTGAACCTGACACATCCCATTTCAAGCGAAATCAACATGTTGATTTCGCTTGAACTGATACATGTCGCTTTAAAGCGAAATAACACTTTAACCCTAATTTCAACCCTGTTGTGTGCTCGTTTATCCTATCTAGACATAAGACTCGATTAAGACAAAGTTAACAGACACTAGATGCACCAACATACTCCTCCTTGGATGTTGACGAAGTCTTCGGCGTCGAGTCTTTAGTCTTTGTCTCTTTCCAAATTGTCTTGACATTGTAAAAGCTTCTTCAATCTTTATCTTCAAATTTTAACCTTCAATCTCCCCTTTAAATGTTGATCCAGAATCTAGACTCCCCCTTTCGATGACTCCCCCTCTTGATCAACTGGGACTTGAATTCTGGTTTAAACTTTGACATTTTCGTTGCCATGGGGATTCTTAACTCTTGTTTCCTGCATAATCTCTACCTAAATATAAGATATATGACAATAACAGTTTCAATTCAAACTTACCATTCACCTTCATTTAATGATCTTATCAGTATATAAGAATCCACTTAAGTATTCAGGTCCAAGTTAATGACCCTGATTACTCAATTAATCTACCAAGTCCAACTTAATGACATTGGTTGATCTGAGACAATTCACACTGACATTTTAAAACAAAATTTTCAAATAATTTTTTGAAATTTACAAGTTTCAAATTAATGAACTTGTTTTGACTTTACAATATTCACAAACTTATCATATTAAGCTCACGACTCATCCTCCAGTTCAGAAACTTCCTGCATCTGCTTCAAATTGAATCTGAAGATCAGTTTTCCACTTTGGTTTGTCAGAAAATAAAGCAGAAATGTAAAATCTTTTTGGATTTTTAATAAAATTTCTAAACTAGAAATGAAATACAGAAATAAAATGCAGTGAAAATGTAAACTATTTACAAACATATTTTTGGTGAGCATGTTAGGGAATCATATCAGCTGTCCGACAAGTCACAAGTACCGTTAAGCTTTAATTTCATACTCAGAATTAAATAATTCAATTAGATTGTCGATGTACTGATCCACTTAAATTTTCACACAATTTTCAATCTGTCCAGAATACGAATTAGATGTTTTAGAGACTTAAACTTATACGCGTGTCCCACCTCTTGAATATACTCCCGTATCCAAATCCCAATATTCAGTCTTACAGGTGAGTATACCACAGATGATATCTGTAAGGGGTTAGATGCGAAAAACCGTGAGAGCTCAGGTCAGAACTTCCGTTCAGCAGAGAGATGACGGCTTCGACTTTTGTTGTGTCCCCTTTAGAGGATCTTTTTTACAACAGCACATGATTATCATTTTTCAATGTTTCATCATTTTTTATGCTGAGGGCGGTGCTATATTTCAAGCAATGCAGAAAGTATTATTCAGGGACTAGGCCATTGCTTCCGCAAAATCAGAAGTTCCGGAATAATACCCCAGATATCACTGAGTATAAAGACCTAGTATCTCAGAAAGAGGGATCCTTCAAACAAGATTTCAGGGGTTACCTATATATCCAAGTAGTGTTCCCCCACGAAATAAGCAAGTAAGGATTTTAGGTTTATATCCCGAACAAACCTACTAAATGTGTAAAAACCTATCGGCATATCATCAGCGAGACTGTTTAATCACATTTAAACTTTACAAATCTTTAGCATACTGTAACTGTCAAGCCAATGTACTATCATTTTCCCTTTTTGCACAAGCTCTTTTCCATTTTCTATTGTTTTTGGATTTTGAAAATATCTCATGTTTTTGGATTTTTGAAGTTTTTTACTTTTTTTTTGTATTTTCTGAAAATATTACCCTATACTCCCCCTAAATACCAAAACAAGTAAAAAATCGACAAACCATTGCAGATTGCTTCTCAACATCATCATCTACATTGGTACCTTCATCAACGCCAAGAATCTCCTCCAACACCGATAAAAGCTTCATACCGTTCAGTTTTAGCAAATATTGAAAACGAGTTTTATCAAATGCTTTGGTATGTAAATCAGCTTTTTGTTCGTCAGTGTGGATTTTCTCAATTCGTATCAACTTCTTCTCGAAACAATCTCGGATGAAGTGATGACGAATTTCAATGTGTTTCGTTTTAGCGTGATGAACAGGATTTTTAGTAATGTTTATCGCGGCCTCATTATCAACAAAGATAGGGGTGTTAAGAAATTGCAAACCGTAGTCGCGCATCTGTTGCTGGATCCACAAGATCTGAGAGCAGCAGCTGCTAGCAGATACATACTCCACTTCACATGTGGATAAAGCCACAGAGGTCTGCTTCTTGCATTGCCAGGTAACCAATCTTGATCCAAAGAACTGGCACCCCGCTGTTGTTGATTTAGCGTTAACTTTGCAGCATCCGAAATCGGAATCGGAATATCCTTCGAGCATGAATTCGCCATCTTTTGGATACCACAACACCAACGATGGAGTTCCTTTAAGGTAGCGTAATATCCTTTTGACAATTACCATGTGCGAAGCTCTCGGGTTAGATTGATATCTTGCTGCGAGGCACGTTGGGTACATGATATCGGGTCTTGAAGCTGTCAAATACATCAGCGATCCGATCATGGAACGATACAATGTTTCATCTACCTTCTCTCCGGTGAGATCAGCGTTTATCCCATGGTTCATCGCTAACGGGGTGGAAGCTGGAGTAGAACCTGACATCCCAAATTTCTCTAAGATATCATGAACGTACTTCGTTTGATGTATGAAAATTCCCTTAGGCAATTGATCAACCTGAAGTCCCAAGAAGAATTTCATCTCACCCATCTATGACATTTTAAATTTCTGCTTCATAACTTTTTCAAAATCTTTGCACAGATTCTCATTTGTTGACCCAAATATTATGTCGTCCACGTATATCTGAACGATCAGAAGATGTCCGTCGACCTCTTTGGTGAAGAGAGTGGCATCCACTTTTCCACGAATGAAGCTGTTGGCTAGTAGGTGTTGAGACAATGTCTCATACCAAGCTCTCGGGGCCTGGTGTAAACCATACAGCGCTTTGTCTAGCAAGTAAACCTTGTCTTTGTGGATTGGATTGGTGAAGCCCGGTGGCTGTTCGACATATACCTCCTCTTTTACCTTCCCATAGAGAAACGCCGATTTAACATCTAACTGATAAACTTTGAAATTTTTCCAAGATGCAAATGCTAGGAAGATTCTGATCGCTTCTAGTCTAGCAACTGGAGCATATACTTCAGTGAAATCTATCCCCTCTTGCTGACTGAAACCCTGAACTACGAGTCGAGCTTTGTTACGAATAATAACCCCTCTATCGTCTCTCTTACACTTGAACACCCACTTGGTGTTTATCTTCCTCTGACCATCAGGCAAGTCTACTAACTTCCACACTCCTAACTTCTCAAACTGACTCAACTCTTCTTGCATAGCATTGACCCAAGAATCTTCAGTTAGCGCCTTTTTGTATGTACGAGGTTCGATCTGCGAAATAAAACAACTAAGTGAAAACTCAGTTTGTAAAGGTGCTACTGTAGAATAAAAACAAGTAAGGCCTTGGTCAATTTGACGTCTAGTGCGAACGCCTGATTGCAATTCTCCAATGATCAACTCCTCTGGATGGTATGAAAGAGTTCTTGGCATCACCTCGCCTGAAACATCTACCTCGCCTTCCAGATTAGTAACATTCTGATTTGCACCTTGTTCACTGACTGGGTTTGTTTGACTTGAAATCTGAATTTGCTCCCCCTCACTATCTGAATCACCATGATCAAATATTGGCATGTTATCAGATTCTTGATTATCATTGACTGCCGTCTGATTATCAGGAGCAACTTCATTTTGTTGGATATCATCATGTTCTCCTGCATTGCTCGGACCTGCTTCATGGTCATTTGAAGTTTGTCGTGGTCGACTTGAATACTCAGCTGGGAACCTTTCCTGCGATTCTTCATACTCTCTCAGAATATCCAACTCGTCAAAGAAATCTTCTTCGTCTTCCTTTTCTTCTTCCATGTCAAACGAATCCCACAAAGTATCATAATGAAAACGCCATGAATCTCCAGGATTCTGCGGTGGCATTGTATAACCTTGACACTCAACATTGTGTGCTTCAATAATCCGCTTCAAGCTTGTGCTTCAATAATCCGCTTCAAGCTTGGAACAAAGACTCGTTTCAATGGACTTGAATAACCCACGAAAATTCCTTCGATGCTCTTTGGACCAAATTTACCAAAAGGCTCTAGAACTGTGCAGGGAGACCCAAACGGTTCTAAATACTTCAGGTTCGGTTTGTGGTTATTGATCAGCTCGAAACATGTCTTGTTGAATTTCTTGACAGTGAGAACCCGGTTGAGCGTATAGCATGCGGCGGATACAGCTTCTGCCCAAAAGTTGACAGGTAGCTTGGAATCAGCAAGCATCGTCCTGGCCGTTTCAATTAGCGTCCTGTTCTTTCTTTCAGCTACTCCATTCTGCTGCGGAGTGTAAGGCGCGCTAAATTCATGCAATATACCTCTTTCATCACAATATTCTTCCATCTTGTTGTTCTTGAACTCAGTACCATTATCACTTCTGATTCTTTTGATACGCCTTTGGTACAAGTTTTCAATTTTTCTGAACAACGCCATCAAACTATCAAACGTCTCATCTTTCGACTTCAGAAATGAAACCCATGAAAACCTTGAAAAATCATCCGAGACAACCAAACAATAGTAATCACCAGTGATGATTTTGACGTTCACTGGACCAAAAAGATCCATATGAAGTCTCTCTAAAGGTCTTGAGACTGAGTTGACTTTCTTTTGAGGATGTGATTTCTTTTTCTGCTTGCCTTTGATGCAACTAATGCACTCCCCCTCAAGATGAAAACCTTTGACATGAACACCCATAACCAAGTCATTGTGCACCAAGTGATTCATTTTTCTAAGATGTATATGTCCCATCTTCCGGTGCCACAATTGCGATTCCTTCTTAGTTGCTCTTGACACAAAACAATGAGCCTGACCTGTTGTTGTAGTTGCTACACTCATGTCCAATACATACAAATCATTTACCCTGGGCGCTCTCATGATAATCCATTCTTCAGGAACAACAAATCATGGTTTCAAGATCAAACATTCTTTGTCTGTAAAGTGCGTGGTATACATACGATCACGGATCTGAGATATGCTCAGAAGATTGTTTTCAAGCTCAGCAATGTAGTTAACTCTTTCAAACGTAACAATCCCATTGGATAACGTTCCTTCACCAACTATTCTACCACCTTGATTGCCTGCAAAACCTACATAACCAGCATTGAAATTTCTAACATCGTACAGCAGGGCTGTTTTCCCCGTCATGTGCCGAGAAGCTCCACTATCCATAATCCAACGTGAAACGGATCTTGGAAGCTCCTGCACATATCAGAAATATTTAGTGAGATTTTGATGCTACCCAAGCCTCTTTCGACTCAGGTAACTGAACTTTAAGGTGAGATTTTGTAGTGTAAAGTGGTGGAAAATTTTTATCATTCATCTTTAAGCTCTCTGTAGACCCAACCTCAACCTCTTTATACAAGAAAAAATCGTCTTTTTGAGGTTGACCAGATGTTTGGTCTTTTTTCGAAACAACCTTTTTCTCAGAAGTAACAGACTCTTGTGGATCAAGTTTCTCATAGTAATCCAAAGGAACATCCATCTTTACCGGAGTGGTAGAAGACGATTGTTTGTTGAAACGATGCAACCCGTTTGTAAAACTTGTCATTTTTAGTTACCATATTCTTACCAGGTTCAGTTTTGATCTTGGTGTTGTCATTTTTCAAAACCTTTTTCTCAACAACCATTGGAGCTTTTCCTTTCACATCATCTTTCTTTCTTGAATTCATCACAACTTCAGTCTTAGGCTTCAAGTTGGTACACTTTCATGCAATATGTCCAACTTGATTGCATTTGAAGCATGTTCGGGTGTCAACTATCCGACTTGTGCCTTCAGACTGAGGCTGCGATGCTTTCTTCCCAAAGAACTCTTTGTTTGATTTTGCAAAAATTTCAGATTCCTCATCAGAAAGTGAACTTGAACTGTTCACAAACACCTTTTTCTCAGCAAACTTCTTGTTTTGAACATTTTTCCTTTGATAATTCTTACCACCCTGATAACCACCCGACCATCTGTTTCGATTGTTGTAATAAAAACGCGGTGGAACAACAGGTTTCTTGTAGTAAGCTTTATCTTTTTCAAAATTCATTTACCTTTTCGTATTTTTCAACCCTTCTACTTCAGACAAATCAATTTCAACCAGTTTGAAAACATTTTTCAACTTACCAACATTCACATTCTCCAAAGGAAAATCAAGATCCGAATACAACTTATCAGATCCAGCCATCTTGTACATCACAAGACCCGGTTCATCACCTAAGTTGTTTTTGGATTTTGATTTTGGAATATATTTGTCCAAAAAGCATTCATCATCCTCAGTAGTGTCACTATCAGATTTCAAAACACTTTCAACCACACTTTTAACAACTTCAGATTGGACACTTCCTTCATTGGATGATGAAGTGAATGTAACATCAATTGTGTCTGGAAGTTTCACTTCATTTTCATCTTTGTTATTAACCAACCCTGAATTTTTCTTTGAATAATTGTTTAGAACAGGTGGTGGAACCTGATGAAATCCAACCCCAGTTCCATCAAAGTATACATCTTCGCCTGCTTTGTTTTTCCCTATGGGTTTGGGAACAATGTGTTATAAAACAAAGCTTGCAGAGCTGTAACTGTTTAGTTTCAAATTGATACGCTCATTCTCAATCTTAGCTTCTTCAAACTGAAGCTTCAATTTAGCAATCTCATCCAGTTGTTGGTTGATTTGCTCTTCTTTGTATCTAAGAACTACAGTTAAATGCTCATTTTCTTTATTGGTTTTACCGTTTCTTTCATCAGAATCTTTTACATTTCGTTTTAGCTTTTCAAAATTTTCTGAAATTTGACGATTTTCAAGAATCAATTTTTCATTTTCTTTCTTAATTCTTTCTACTTCAATTTTATCATTTTCAATTTTCTCAGTTAACTTTTTAGCTCGATCATTTGAAGCTTTTAGCATTTTATCACGGTCTAGAATCTGATCTTCAACCTTTCTGACTCTTTTTGTCAGTTCTTCAACCTTTGTATCACTAAGGTAAGTGAGTGTACTACAAAACTTACAGTTTTTCATGCAACTTTTGCAGTCACTATCACCTTTGACTTTCTTACCTGACTCTCTTGTAGAATCGTTTGGACTGACCTTGCTTTTAGACTCAGTTTCAGACTTAGAGTCTACCTCAAGTTCCTTTGCAGCAAGCACTTTGTCAGCCATCTTTCCCAAGTTTTCAGCGGTGAATTCTTGTGAAGTATCAATAATCCCTTCATCAATCTTCTTAGACTGCGACTCATTCTCTTTCTCTTTTTCTTTTTCTTTCTCTTCTCCATCTCCCCACCATTTTCTCTGTAAGGCTTCTTCTTCTTCTTCAGCAAATTCCTCAATGAAAGCTTCAATACTAAGAGTTTTCGCATCAATAGCAATGTTTCCTTGAGGATCAAGGTAACATTCTCTATTAGCATCCCATCTCTTTGCTTTCCTGGCTTCACTGAACACCCTAGATAATCTCATCATCTTGAATTCTGCTCTACCCTTTCTACTAAGGTATTTTTCTTCTTCAGTTCTGGTGTCTTTGTAAGGAACCATCTTTTCTGCTACGAAAGCGTATCCTACTGCATCTTCCTCTGGTAGCAATTCACTCCAATCAAAACCTTCGTCATCATGAATAACAGTAAGAGCTCTTGATTTTTCTTTGGGGGCATCCTCAAGCTGCTTCATTCTGGGCGGTTCTGATTTATTCTGATGATAGATCGCTCTTTTGTAGTAATCCTCACGGAATGGATTTGCAGTATCATCAGCAGGAGCATTACGACATTCACGTTTGAAATGTCCTTTTTGTTTACACCTGAAGCACGTGACTTTCGATTTTTCAAAGCCAAGTTTTGTGGACGGACCACCGATAGAATGTCTTCCAGTAATTTCCATAAAACGTTGCGCTCTCCGGACTGCACTGGCTATACACCATCTGATATCGACCAGTTCCATCTCTTCAGGATCTATTTGATCATAGTCCTCCTTAGTCAGGTTGGTGTTTCCTATCTTGCCCGCCACAAGACTCTCGTACGATTCTAACACTGATGCTAAGAACACCATCTGTTGTTTTGCTGACTCTTCACTGAAATTTTGAGCGTTCTTCAGATCCACAGCAATGTTACATTGGAACAGATTCTTTGATGCAGATTGACTTGGAGTTGTTGAAGAAGATCCACTATGAAAACCACTGTGAGGAATTTCTTGATTCACATTATTTGAACTCTCTGCAGAAAATGTTGTTCTTGGAGAACCAGTCTTTGGTAGATTTCCTCTGTAATACAACTCTACATTCTGCTGATAAACTGAGTTGTTGACTTTGCTAGATTTCTTGATCTCCAACTAGTGACTCTCCAGTCTTTCAATAAGCAGATCCACTGTTAACTCTTCAGATTTGATTGTATTCTTCAGCATTAATGCAAAGTACTGCCAATCTTGTTCATTCGGCAGCGAGTCGAACAGTTTGTCAACCAACGCTTCTTGAGTATATACAATTTTGTGTCTGGCCAGCTCCAATTTCAGAAGCCCGAATCTCTCAATCATCTTGGAAACAGACTCGTTCTTTAAACAACCAAATAAATCAAACTCTTTTCTTAACAGTTTCTTTTTGTTTTTGACTATCTCAGCACTACCTACACATTTTACCCTCAGTTTCTCCCAAAGATCTTTTGAATTTTCATATTCAATCAACGAAATTATATCATCTCTCACAGACTGATGAATCAACGCGATGCACTTTTGTTCAACAACATATCTTTCAATCTCATCAGTATCTGTCAAACTTTCACCAAAACTTCCTCTAACGTAACCATTCTTTAAACTCTTCCAGCTTGGATATGCAAAAGCTTGAAGCCACTCGTCAAATCTTGTAGCCCACCTATTATAATCTTCAATCGCCAACAGTTTTGGAGGTTTGTTGTATGTTCCATAGGCACTCTCAACACTTAATGTATCCGAAAGAGTCTTTCTCGCACTCAGAGCTTTCTCATTTGTGTTATTTGATGTGTCGGTAGAAATATCATCTCCACCGTTTCCAGCAAAAGCAAAAACATCACAGAATGGATTCATGAACTCATCCATCTTCAAGTACCTGAAATGATCAACAAACAGTTAGAAAATTTTTGATTTTGAAAAAAAAAGTTTCAAGCGGAATTATCTCAAGCGAAATCAGCTTTCAAGCGAGATACCCACTCAAGCGAAATCAGGTTTTGAAGCGAAATCAACTTATTTCGCTTGAACTTTCAAGCGGAAATAACTATGACATCAGCACGTTCGAACAGAATTTCAAGCGGAAATACAAGTTTTTATCAGATTTTGTTCGAATTTAGGTCCAATACTTTCAAGGATTAGTTAGAACTATGTTTCTCTTGATATGTGTGAGTTTTAAGCCATTTCAACCGTTAAATCTCGTTCAAATCAGAAAAGAATGAGTAGAAGTGTGAGAATCCGACGAAATCAAGCTGAATTGGTATGAACTCCTCGTCCTGAGCTCTGATACCACTTGATGGATTGTTCGTGTGACCCTAAAAAGTCAATCTGAGTAGTTCATCATCAAATACAAAGGCGGAATCAATGTAAATGACGTCAAACAGCTTGTTCCTTTCAAATCTTCTTCTTATTGATCAATCCTGAGCTTTTACACATTCAAATGACAAATGGACAGCACCTCGACTCAGAACATATGACCTAATTCCGCTCCAAATGACACCAGCACACACATATATATAATGATCTGATTTCGCTTGAACCTGACATGTCCCATTTCAAGCGAAATGAACATGTTGATTTCGCTTGAACTGATACATGTCACTTTCAAGCGAAATAACACTTTAACATGTAAACAAACCCTAATTTCAACCATGTTGTGTGCTCGTTTATCCTATCTAGACATAAGACTCGATTAAGACGAAGTTAACAGACACTAGATGCACCAACAGCCGCGACAACTTATAATTCCTCCGGATAAGCGCTTAGGCCACGCGTCGCACACGTGGCGGACCTACCGGTGACACGCTAGCCCTAGTTGTAGACTAGGTGGCCCTTGCGGGCCGCGTAAGATCTTATTAAGTTTTACGCGGGCCGTGTAAAACTCATTTTTCTGCTATAAATTGCCTGTGCATGGCCTGATCGTCTGTGCTCGAGAAAATTTTCAAAATCACACTTATTCTGTTTGAAAATCAAGTTCAAAGTAGGAAAACCCTGCTACGATATAGGGTATTAACCCGATCACTGCTACGATTCAATGTCCGATCGATTGAAACCAATCCGATGGATGTTTAAGTGCTGCCCGTATTTGGGCTATACTTTGTCATTCGTCGTGAGGGTTTTGATTTCGTGAGTTATTGTAAATGTTGTATTAAGTTACTGACCTAGTTTCGTATGCATTGCTATTTAAAATAGGCCACAAGGATAAATCAGTAGGCTAAACTCTGCCCGTCTAAACTTGCAAAGTGAGTCATTCTTCTTTTTACCAAATTGTTTCCAAAACCCTATTTATTTTCAAAGTTATAATTACAGGGATTAAGTCTTTATAATCTTCAATTACTGCCGGTATGTGGGGTTTTGTATACATTACTTGATACCCGTCACCATTGGACAACGAGTTAGCCAATGGGTGATCTGACCATAGTCACAGACACTGTCAAGTGACAAATACCGATTTAGGGTAATTGGTTGATAAAAACATTGTAATCACCCTTAATACTGTAGATTATAACAATGTGTCGTTTTATGCAACTTGAATGACTCGCCAGTATTTTCCTGCTGATAAAACCTTTTTAAAACATGTTTCAGGTGATCTGCTGTGATCCAGGAAAAGTGCTTTATGCACTACAAGCTTGAGAAGGTGGCTCAATAAAATAAAGAAACATGTTTTTGTAAAAACAGGGATTTCTCAGTGAAATAACCTTTATTGTAAATTATGGGTGTTATCCCCAATTTATGAAATAAAATAATTGGGCATTTTTAAGTTTTAAAAAGATCCTGTTAAACTTCCGCTGTCAACTCAAATAATAAATACCACGGGTTTCTGTCCCGCGGCTCCTAGACCGGGTCACACCGGGACGGGGGCCGTGACAGAAAAAGGTGGTATCAGAGACACTGATTTAAGCCAATTAAGTATTTAGAAATACTTAAATTTTCTGATTTCCATTCTGTGATTCTGTGAAAATTTAATTTACAAAATTTTAACTTAGAATTTTGTATGTTTCTTCATGTCTGCTAACAGCATGAATGAATTGTCAGAGGCACTCCGAAATATTTCTATCCATAGCACAGATATAGATACCACCGATACCTTCACTGGCTACCAGGCTGATACTGAAGAGCCAATGGTATTCCAAGCCCAACCTCAGGAGAAACCAAAACCGAAAAAGAGAAGAAGACTTGTAGGCTGGAGGCGTGTGCGTAGGAAGAAACCAGCAATACAGAAAACTATAAAGACTGAGGAACCGCAGGATAAAGGCAAAGGAAATGAGATCGGGCAAAGTTCAAGGCAAGCCCAGGAAATGCCATCATGGGAGGAGCTGGATCGTAAATTGGCACTTAGTGACCTCATCGGACCTGCCGATGAAAACCTCTTCAACTACCCGGTGGAAGCACAACTTCCAGTTAATCTGGAACCTGCTATCCCAGATCCTATTATACACCCCCGACCTCTACCAGGAGAGCTAGAAGAATGGTGGACAACTGACTGGCAATTTCAGAACCTCTTGAATAACCCTAACACCTTTTTCCCCCAGTTTGACCCTGAGCCTGCACCAAACCCACCTATGGCGAGGAATTGGTGGACCCAGGAAATAGAATCCGAGAAGTGGGGGAGAGGATATCATGGAAATACGAAGAGAGGGAACGTCATTTCTAAAGTGCCAGCTGACAGGGATCGTTTGTGGTTATGTGGCTACATGTTTAATAATAATAAAATAATAATAAATATTAATAACAATATAATCATGTAAAATGACTTAAAATAAAACTTTTGTAAGATATTTGGTGTACGGATGCATACTAAAATATATAAAAATATGGAAGTCGCAAATACGACAATTTTGACTATACGTGCTTATGTGTGATTGCTTTACTATGTTTAGTTGTTATTTATCCTGTGCTAATAACTTATATATATTAATTACCAGATGGAACACGCTAGTAATGAACCAGTTAATGAGGTTAACCAATCTGAGCAAAACAATGGAGACCAATTTCTTAATAGGCAGGATATAGAAAACATCCTTGCCCAGGGAATAGCAAATGCTATTCCAGCAATCCTTGCTGCTGCCCGAAATCCAGTTGAACCTAAACCTATTACTCCCAGCAAACGTACTCATGGCGACAATTCAGTAATAGTGTAAATGGGGGTGGCAACATTAATAATAATGATGATGTGGTGCAAGCCCCATTTCTTAAGAAAATGAAAGCTGCAACGCCTGGTTGCACTTACAAGGAATTTCTTGCCTGTAAACCGGTTGAATTTGCAGGCAATGAAGGGGCGACTGCTACACTGCGTTGGTTAGAGAAAACCGAAGTAGCAATTAAAATAAGTAAATGTGCCGAGGAAGACAAGGTCATGTACGCGTCGCATCTTTTTAAAGAAGGGGCACTAGAATGGTGGAATACGGTACTCCACGCCAAGGGAAGCGATGTGGCTTATGCCATGAATTGGAAAGAATTTAAAAGTCTGGTGGAAAGAAAATTCTGTCCCAAATATGAAAAGGAACAAATGGCAAATAAGTTCCTAAACCACCGGATGGTGGATGTTGATTGTAGAGGGTATACTTCTACCTTCTTCGAGTATGCCAGAGTAGTACCAACTTTGGCCTCGCCAGAACCGGTACTTATTTCTCGCTACATCTGGGGTTTGATTAGCGAGATCCGTGATATTGTCAAAGCTGCGAGACCTCGCATAATCGATGATGCGGTGGAATTAGCCAACACGTTGACCGACGGACTGGTATGCACAAGAGAAGAAAACCGGAAAAAGGAGTTAGCCCAAAAGATTACCCAAGGATTCCGTGTGGGTAATAGTAGTAATTTCAAGAAAAAGGGAACTGGGCAATCTTCCACCCTGCCGTTCTGTAGGAACTGTAAAAAGAAACATTTTGGGAAATGCAATGAAACCTGCAACTTCTGCAAAGCTCTAGGACATCGTGAAGAAGAGTGCAGAAAGAAAACAAAGATCTGCTATAATTGTGGAGAAGCTGGGCATTTCAGACCAGAATGCCCTAAATTGGTCAAACCAGTAGATAACAAGGCCAAACCTACAGAAGGAACTACCAAAAAGAATGCAAGAGCATTCCAGTTGACTACCCAAGAAGCAGAACTCATCCCAGATGTGATAGTTGGTACGTTCCTAGTTCACGACGTTTATGCAAAAGTATTATTTGACTCTGGTGCAAACCAAAGTTTTATAAATAGTTCATTCTGCCAAGCTCTTAAACTACCCTTAAACAAACTTCGACAAGTTTTTACTGTAGAAACGGCAGATGGAAATTCTGTTAACATAGATAAGGTCTTGCAAAAAGAAAAGATAGAACTCTTAGGCCATAAATTTTCTGAAAACGTGTTAGCTATGAATTTAGCTGAATTTGATGTGGTGTTAGGAATGGATTGGTTAGTAGCCAACCATGCTCGGATCCTTTGTGATCAAAATTCCATAGAAGTTCATACACCATCAGGAGAAATAATAGTGGTTACAGGAGATAAGCCATGTAAAGCAATAAAGTTCATTTCTGTAATGAAAGTTGCTAGTTATGAACGAAAACAAGGAATAGTGTATATGGTTTCAGTAATCATTAACACTAAAGGTAAGGAACTTAAGGAAATTCCAGTAGTATCATAATACTCAGATGTATTCCCAGAAGAACTACCTGGACTACCACCCGATAGGGAAGTAGAATTTAGAATTCATCTAATTCCTGGAACTACACCGATAGCTAAGGCACCTTATCGGTTAGCACCCACATAAATGTTAGAATTGAAAAAGCAATTAGATGAATTGCTCAGCAAAGGATTCATACAACCTAGTTCATCCCCTTGGGGAGCACCAGTGTTGTTCGTAAAGAAGAAAGATGGGTCGATGCGAATGTGTATCGATTACAGGGAATTGAATAAAGTTAAAATTAAGAATCGATACCCATTACCTAGGATTGATGATTTTTTTGATCAACTTCAGGGAGCTAGATATTTTTCTAAGATAGATTTACGCTCCGGATATTATCAATTAAAGGTACAAGAAGAAGACATACCTAAAACTGCTTTCAGAACTAGGTATGGTCATTACGAGTTTACAGTCATGCCCTTTGGAATAACAAATGCTCCTACAGCATTTATGGACATGATGAATAGGATCTGTAAACCGTACTTGGATAAATTTGTAATTGTCTTTATCGACGATATACTCATTTATTCCAAAAGTCAGGACGAGCATTGTGAACACCTACATGTACTTTTAACTTTGTTAAGAAGAGAGAAGCTTTACGCCAAATTCTCGAAGTGTGAATTTTGGCTACAAGAAATACAATTTTTAGGACACATGGTGAATCACGAAGGTATTCACGTAGATCCCTCCAAAATAGAAGCAATTACCAAATGGAAGGTCCCACAATCAGCTATGGAAGTTAGAAGCTTTCTAGGGTTAGCCGGATACTATAGACGGTTTATTAAGGATTTTTCTAAAATAGCTGTACCATTAACTAAGCTAACCTGTAAGGTAGTGAAGTTTGAATGGGGATCTAAACAAGAAGATGCTTTTAAGATCTTAAAGCAAAGGTTAACAAACGCCCCAATTCTTGCCTTACCAGAAGGGACATAAGATTTTGAAGTTTACTGTGATGCTTCTAAGCTAGGATTAGGATGTGTGCTAATGCAACGCAAAAAGGTAATTGCGTATGCCTCAAGACAATTGAAAAAGCACGAGGAAAATTATACAACTCATGACTTAGAATTAGGAGCCATAATTTTTGCCCTTAAGATTTGGAGACACTATTTGTATGGCAGTAAGTTTACAGTCTATATAGATCATAAAATTTAAGATACATATTTGGGCAAAAAGAATTAAACATGAGGCAAAGAAGATGGATGGAAATTCTAAGTGACTACGACTGTGATATTCAATATCACGAAGGAAAGGCAAATGTAGTTGCAGATGCCCTAAGTCGTAAGTATCATGAAAAGCAAAAGCGAGTTCGTGCTCTTAGATTAAGTTTACAATTAGACTTAATGGAACAATTGAAACATATTCAAGAAACAGCAATCAAGGATGATGCTGAAGGAATGAAAGGACGAATAAAGGAATTAGAACAAGGAAGTGATGGAATTTGGAGATTCCATAAGAAAAGGATTTGGGTACCTAAACAAGGAGACTTAAGAAGTAAGATTCTAGAAGAAGCCCATAAATCTAGGTATACCATGCATCCTGGTAATAATAAGATGTACTAAGATTTAAGGAATAATTTCTGGTGGATAGGAATAAAAAAGGACATAGCTAGATATGTATCTAAGTGTCTTACTTGTTCACAAGTTAAGGCAGAAAACCAGAAACCCTCAGGCCTATTACAACAATTAGAAATGTGTGTATGGAAATGGGAGCTTATAACCATGGACTTTGTTACTAAGTTACCCAAAACCAGAAAAGGTAACGATGCAATTTGGGTAATTGTAGATCGATTAACCAAATCAGCTCATTTTCTACCCATGAAAGAAACCTTTAACATGGAAAGGTTAGCAAAGTTGTACGTAGACGAGGTAGTATCCTTACATGGAGTACCACTCTCCATTGTATCGGATAGGGATAGCCATTTCACTTCTCATTTCTGGACCAGTTTCCAAGAAGCAATGGGGACACGATTAAATTTAAGTACTGCATACCATCCTCAGACAGACGGACAAAGTGAAAGGATGATCCAAACCCTGGAAGACATGCTTAGAGCATGTGTTATAGATTTTGGAGGAAACTGGGACAACCATATACCTTTAATTGAATTCTCCTATAACAATAGTTATCATTCAAGCATTGAAGCTGCCCCGTTCGAAGCACTGTATGGACGGAAGTGTAGAACTCCAGTTTACTGGGCAGAAATAGGAGAAAGCCAGTTATCAGGTCCTGAAATCGTACAAGAAACCACTGACAAAATCACTCAAATCAAGGAAAGACTAAAGACGGCTCGAGATCGCCAGAAGAGTTATGCAGACAATCGACGCAAGCCACTAGAATTTCAAGTTGGAGACAGGGTACTCTTAAAAAGTTTCTCCTTGGAAAGGAGTGGTTCGATTTGGAAAGAAAGGAAAGCTAAGTCCAAGATACGTAGGACCCTTTCCAGTAATCCA
Organism: Helianthus tuberosus; assembly: GCA_030545235.1. Lineage (NCBI taxonomy): Eukaryota > Viridiplantae > Streptophyta > Magnoliopsida > Asterales > Asteraceae > Helianthus > Helianthus tuberosus. The sequence goes on from JARYGA010041620.1 coordinate 21,992, forward strand.
GAAAATAGGACCAGTCGCCTATCGCTTGCAACTACCAGAAGAGCTAGCAGGAGTACATGATGTATTTCATGTATCTAACCTCAAGAAATGTCTATCGGACGAATCACTAGTAGTCCCTCTTCAAGACATAGAGGTGAATGAAAAATTAAAGTTCGTGGAGAAACCGCTCCAAATAGAAGACAGAAAGATCAAGTTTCTCAAACACAAAAGATTGGTACTGGTCAAAGTCAAGTGGGATTCGAAAAGAGGACCCGAATACACCTGGGAACTGGAATCAGAGATGAAACGAAAGTATCCTCACTTATATCAATAAATCTCAAGGACGAGATTTTAAATAAGGTAGGGAGGATGTAAGGACCCGCAAAATTGTCCATAAACGACCCGTAAGTGAAAACCCGGACCCCTGAAACCCTAATGTGCATGAAAAGAAAATCAGATTTTTGGTTTCACGCGGGCCGCGTAAGCCTTAAGATAAGGTTACGCGGGCCGTGACAACTTATAATTCCTCCGGATAAGCGCTTAGGCCACGCGTCGCACATGTGGTGGACCTACCGGTGACACGCTAGCCCTAGTTGTAGACTAGGTGGCCCTCGCGGGATGCGTAAGATCTTTTTAAGTTTTACGAGGGCCGCGTAAAACTCATTTTTCTGCCATAAATTGGCTGTGCATGGCCTGATCGTCTGTGCTCGAGAAAATTTTCAAAATCACACTTATTCTGTTCGAAAATCAAGTTCAAAGTAGGAAAACGCTGCTACGATACAGGGTATTAACTCAATCACTGCTATGATTCAATGTCCGATCGATTGAAACCAATCCGATGGATGTTTAAGTGCTGCCCGTATTTAGGCTATACTTTGTCATTCGTCATGAGGGTTTTGATTTCGTGAGTTATCGTAAATGTTGTATTAAGTTACTGACCTAGTTTCGTATGCATTGCTATTTAAAATAGGTCACAAGGATAAATCAGTAGGCTAAACTCTGCCCGTCTAAACTTGCAAAGTGAGTCATTCTTCTTTTTACCAAATTGTTTCCAAAACCCTATTTATTTTCAAAGTTATAATTACAGGGATTAAGTCTTTGTAATCTTCAATTACTGCCGGTATGTGGGGTTTTGTATACATTACTTGATACCCGTCACCATTGGACAACGAGTTAGCCAATGGGTGATCTGACCATAGTCACAGACACTGTCAAGTGACAAATACCGATTTGGGGTAATTGGTTGATAAAAACATTGTAATCACCCTTAATACTGTAGATTATAACAATGTGTCGTTTTGTGCAACTTGAATGACTCGCCATTATTTCCCTGCTGATAAAACCTTTTTAAAACATGTTTCAGGTGATCTGCTGTGATCCAGGAAAAGTGCTGTATAGCACTACAAGCTTGAGAAGATGGCTCAATAAAATAAAGAAACATGTTTTTGTAAAAACAAGGATTTCTCAGTGAAATAACCTTTATTGTAAATTATGGGTGTTATCCCCAATTTATGAAATAAAATAATTGGGCATTTTCAAGTTTTAAAAAGATCTTGTTAAAATTCCGCTGTCAACTCAAATAATAAATACCACGGGTTTCTGTCCCGCGGCTCCTAGACCGGGTCACACGGGACGGGGGCCGTGACATATCAGGCGGATACCGAGCAGCCACTAGTGTTTCAGGCCCAGTCACATGAGAAACCCAAGCCTAAAAAGAGGAGAAGGCTTCTGGACTGGAAGCGAGGACGAAAAAAGAAGCCCGCTGCCCAAAAGGTGAAAAAGACAGAGGATCCAAAAGGAAAAGGAAAGGAAATAGGGGAGAGCTCTGGCCAGCCCCAGGAGTTGCCACCTTGGGAGGAACTCGATAGAAAGCTTGCAAACTGTGACCTCATCGGACCTGCTAACGAAACCCTTTTCAATTTCCCCGCCCAGTCAGAACTCCCTATCAATTTGGAACCTGCTATTCCAGACCCAATTGTCAACCCTCAACTTGTTACAGGGCAGTTGGAAGAATGGTGGACGAGCGACTGGCATTTTCAAAATTTTATGAATAACCTAAATGTTTACTTTCCCCAGTTTGATCCTGAACCTGCACCTTTTCCACCCATGAACCCGGAGAACGTTGCCGAATTACGCCGATATGGCGAGGAACTGGTGGAGGCGGGGAATCGGATTCGAGAAGTGGGGGAAAACATCACGTGGAAGTATGACGAGAGGGAGCGTCGTGTTTGAAAAGCCAGTTAACCGTAGTTAAATGTTTTGTATAATAATATGTGAAAAAAAATCATCATAATATATAATAATAATAATAATAATAACAATATAATATTGTATAATAATAACTAAAATAAAACCTTTGTAAAATAGATGGTGTGTATTGATGCATAAATATTATATAAATATAAATGTCGCAAGGTCGACGATTTTGGCTATACGTGTTGACTTAATTGTGTTGTGATTGCCTTATTGTGTTTAGTTGCTATTCATTTTGTGACAATAATTTGTATATATTGTTAATTATTCATATGGAAAACGCAATAAATCAACCGGCAAATGAAGTTAACCAATCTGAACCTAATAATGAAGACCATTTTCTCAATAGACAAGATATAGAAAGTATCGTTGCTCTGCGTATAGCGAACGCTATCCCGGCAATCGTCGCTGCCGTTAAGAATCCTGCTGAACCTTTCCAAGCCAACCATAGCAAACGCACCCGTGACGATAATTTCAGTAACAGTGTGAATGGAGGCGGCAATAATAATAATAATAATGTGGTTCAAGCCCCGTTACTTAAGAAAATGAAAGTTGCAACACCTGGTTGCACTTACAAAGAATTTCTTGCCTGTAAGCCAGTCGAATTTGCAGGCAATGAAGGGGCGACTGCCGCACTGCATTGGTTAGAGAAGACCGAAGCGGTAATCAAAATAAGTAAATGCGCAGAGGAAGACAAGGTGATGTATGCATCCCATCTTTTCAAGGAAGAGGCATTAGAATGGTGGAACACGGTGCTGCAAGCTAAGGGAAGTGACGTGGCTTATGCCATGAGTTGGGAGGAATTTAAGGAATTGGTGGAAAGAAAATTTTGTCCCTCCTACGAAAAGGAACAGATGACGAATAAGTTCCTGAACCACCGGATGGTGGACGTTGACTGTCGAGGGTATACTTTGAAATTTTTTGAGTATGCTAGAATTGTACCAACTCTGGCTTCGCCAGAACCGGTGCTTATTTCTCGCTACATTTGGGGGCTAATTAGTGAGATTCGTGATATAGTTAAAGTTGCGAGACCCCGAACAACTGACGATGCGGTCGAATTGGCCAACACCTTGACCGATGGATTGGTGCGTACGAGAGAAGAAAATAGGAAAAAAGACTTGGCCCAAAAGATTACCCAAGGTTTTCGAGGGGGTAAAAATACTAATAATTTCAAGAAAAATGGGACCGGGCAGTCTTCCATATCGCCGTTTTGCGGAAATTGTAAAAAGAAACATTTTGAAAAATGTAAGGAAAGTTGCAATTTCAGCAAAAGACCAGGGCACCGAGTGGAGGAATGCAGGAAGAAATCCGTAATCTTCTACAAGTGCGGCGAAACAGGACACTTCAAGCCCGATTGCCCAAAATTGGTTAAGCCAGTTGACAACAAGGCCAAATCTGCAGAAGGAACTAATAAGAAGAATGCAAGAGCCTTCCAGCTGACTACACAAGAAGCAGATCTGATTCCCGATGTGATAGCTGGTACGTTTCTTGTACATGACGTTTATGCAAAAGTATTATTTGACTCTGGTGCAAACCAAAGTTTTATAAATACTTCATTTTGCCAATCTCTTAAGCAACCTTTAACCAAACTTAGGCAGATTTATACGGTAGAAATAGCAGATGGAAATTTTGTCAATATAGATAAGGTTCTCCAAGAAGGAAAGATAGAACTCTCAGGCCGTAAATTTTCTGCAAACCTTCTACCTATGAATTTAGCTGGATTCGATGTCGTGTTAGGAATGGATTGGTTAGTAGCCAACCATGCTCGAATCCTCTGTGATCAAAATTCCATAGAAATACTTACGCCAGCAGGAGAGGTAATTTTGGTTACAGGAGATAAGCCACGTAAACCAATGAAGTTCATTTCAGTAATGAAAGTTGCTAGTTATGAACGAAAACAAGGAATAGTGTATATGATTTCGGTAATCATTAACACTAAAAGTAAGGAACTTAAGGAAATTCCAGTAGTATCAGAATAACCTGATGTATTTCCAGAAGAGCTACCTGGATTACCACCCGATAGAGAAGTAGAGTTTAGAATTCATTTAATTCCTGGAACTGCACCAATAGCTAAGGCACCTTATCGGTTAGCACCCACCGAAATGTTAGAATTGAAAAAGCAGTTAGATGAATTGTTAAGCAAAGGATTTATACAACCTAGTTCATCCCCTTGGGGAGCACCAGTGTTGTTCGTGAAGAGGAAGGATGGTTCGATGCGGATGTGTATCGATTATAGGGAATTGAATAAGGTTACAATTAAGAATCGATACCCATTACCTAGGATTGATGATCTTTTTGATCAACTTCAGGGAGCTAGATACTTTTCTAAGATAGACTTGCGCTCCGGATATCATCAGTTAAAGGTACTGGAAGAAGACATACCTAAAAATGCTTTCAGGACTAGGTATGGTCACTACGAGTTTACAGTCATGCCCTTTGGATTAACGAATGCTCCTGCAACATTCATGGACATGATAAATAGGATCTGTAAACCGTACTTGGATAAATTTGTAATTGTCTTCATCGATGATATACTTATTTATTCCAAAAGCCAGGACGATCATTGTGAGCACCTATATGCACTCTTAACTTTCTTAAGAAATGAAAAGCTTTACGCCAAATTCTTGAAGTGTGAATTTTGGCTACAAGAAGTGCAATTTTTAGGACACATGGTGAATCATTAAGGCATTCACGTAGATCCTTCCAAGATAGAAGCAATCACAAACTGGAAGGTCCCGCAATCCGCAGCTGAAGTTAGAAGTTTTCTAGGATTAGCTGGCTACTATAGACGCTTCATTAAGGATTTTTCTAAAATAGTTGTTCCATTAACTAAGCTAACCTATAAAACAATTAAGTTTGAATGGGTACCTAAGCAAGAAGAAGCCTTTAGAATCTTCAAGAAAAGGTTGACAAATGCCCCAATTCTTGCCTTACCTGAAGGGACAGAAGATTTTGAAGTTTACTGCGATTCTTCTAAGCTAGGATTAGGATGTGTGTTAATGCAACGCAAAAAGGTAATTGCGTATGCATCAAGGCAATTGAAAAAACATGAGGAAAATTATACAACTCATGACCTAGAATTAGGAGCAATAATTATTTCCCTTAAGATTTGGAGACATTATTTGTACGGAAGTAAGTTTACAGTCTATACAGATCATAAGAGTTTAAGATACATATTTGGGCAAAAAGAATTAAACATGAGGCAAAGAAAATGGATGGGAATTCTAAGTGACTACGACTGTGATATTCTATATCATGAAGGAAAGGAAAATGTAGTAGCAGATGCCTTAAGTCGTAAATATCATGAGAAGCAAAGGCGAATTCATGCTCTAAGATTAAATGTACAGTTAGATTTAATGGAACAACTAAAGAACATTCAGGAAACAACAATCAAGGATGATGCTGAAGGAATGAAAGGACGGATAAAGGAAATAGAGCAAAGGACTAATGGAATTTGGAGATTCCATAAGAAAAGGATTTAGGTACCTAGGCAAGGAGATTTACGAGATAAGATATTAGAGGAAGCCCATAAATCTAGATATACGATGCATCCTGGTAATAACAAGATGTACCAAGATTTAAGAAATAACTTCTGGTGGATATGAATGAAAAAGGACATAGCTAGATACGTTTCTAAGTGTCTAACTTGTTCGCAAGTTAAGGCAGAACACCAGAAACCTTCAGGTTACTTCAACAGTTAGAAATGCCTGTATGGAAATGGGAACTAATAACAATGGACTTTGTTACTAAATTGCCTAAGACCAGGAAAGGTAATGATGCGAACTGGGTGATTGTAGATCGATTAACCAAATCAGCTCATTTCCTACCAATGAAGGAAACCTTTAGCATGGAGAGATTGGCCAAGTTATACGTAGACGAGGTAGTGTCACTACATGGAGTTCCACTCTCCATTGTGTCAGATAGGGATAGTCGTTTGACTTCGCATTTCTGGACAAGCTTCCAAGAAGCAATGGGGACACGATTAAATTTAAGTACTGCATACCATCCCTAAACAGATGGACAAAGTGAAAGGACGATCCAAACCCTTGAGGACATGCTCAGGGCATGTGTAATAGACTTTGGTGGAAACTGGGATGACCACCTACCCTTAATAGAATTCTCCTATAACAATAGTTATCACACAAGCATCAATGCTGCCCCGTTCGAAGCACTGTATGGACGAAAGTGCCGAACTCCAGTATACTGGGCAGAAATAGGAGAAAGTCAATTATCAGGTCCCAAGATTGTACAGGAAACCACCGACAAGATAACTCAAATTAAGGAAAGACTTAAAACAGCTCGAGATCTCCAGAAGAGTTATGCAGACAATCGACGCAAGCCGTTAGAATTTCAAGTTGGGGATAAGGTACTATTAAAAGTTTCTCATTGGAAAGGAGTAGTTCGGTTCGGTAAGAAAGGAAAGCTAAGTCCAAGGTACATAGGACCATCCGCGATTACCTAACGAATAGGACCAGTTGCCTATCAATTACAACTACCAGAAGAGCTAGCCGGGGTACATGATGTGTTTCATGTATCTAATCTTAAAAAGTGTTTATCGGATGAATCACTGGTAGTACCTCTTCAAGATATAGAGGTAAATAAAAAGCTAAAATTTGTGGAGAAACCTCTCCAGATAGAAGACAGAAAGGTCAAGCACCTCAAAAACAAGAGATTGGTACTGGTCAAAGTCAAGTGGGATTCAAAAAGGGGACCTGAGTATACATGGGAGCTGGAATCAGAAATGAAGCGAAAATATCCTTACTTGTTCCAGTAAATCTCGAGGACGAGATTTTAAATAAGGTGGGGAGGATGTAAGGACCTGCACGAAAATTTCCTAAAACACTCCGTAAGTGAAAACCCGGACCCCAAAAACCCTAATTTTTATGAAAAATCAAGAAAATTAAATTTTATAACTTGGTCGCAGGCCGCGAAGGACTTAAGAAAAGTCTACGTGGGGCGCGATAGCCATGCAGATCACCGAATAAGCTTTAGGGCCACGTGTCGCACACGTAGCAGGTCTAGGGGTTGACACGGCAACCCTAACCGTAGCTAGGGTGGCCCTCGCAGGCCGCGAAGGATGTTCCTTCAGATCTACGTGGGCCGTGAGAGACCCAAATTTTTGCTATAAATAGTACGTTGCATGGCCAGGCTTCTGTGCTCGAAAATCTCTTCAAAATCACTATCATTCTGCTCTAAAATTTCGTTCAAAGAATCGAAACGCCGCTACGATAACGGGGTAATAACTCGATTACTGCTACGATACAATGTCCGATCGATTGAAACTGATCCGATGGATGTTTAAGTGCTGCCTGAATTCGGAACATACTTTATCATTCGTCATGAGGGTTTTGATTTCGTGAGATTATCGTAAATGTTGTATTAAGTTACTAACCTAGTTTCGTTTGCATTATTTAACTAGGTTACCAGGCTTAATCAGTAGGCAATTTTCTGTCAGTCTAAACTTGTAATGTGAGTCATTCTCTTTTTATCAAATTGCTTTACAAAACCCTAAATGTTTTCCAGTTATACTTTGCAGTGATTAAGTCTTTGCTAATCTTAAGTTACTGGCAGTAAGTGGGGTATTGTGCACATTACTGCTGTTTTTATCACTTTAGGTGGGCGAGCCTAATTAGTGATATACGTCGCTATTGGGTGACAGGACCCAATAGTGGTATGACCACAGTCATAGATCCGGTCCAGTGACAACTGAACCAGCTAATTATAAGATAGGGGCAAATGTGAAAACTCTTAATGCTGTAAATTGTAATAATGTGTCATTTTGTGCAAATTGAATGACTCGCCAGTATTTCCCGCTGATAAAAATCTTTTAAACATGTTTCAGGTGATTTACTGTGAACTAGGAAAAGTGTCGCGTGGCACTACAGCTTGAAAGAAGTGGCTCAGTAAATAAGTAAACATGTTTTTGTAATCAGGGGATTTCCCAGTGAAATTCCTTTATTGTAAATTACGGGGTTTGCCCCAACTCTTGAAATAAAATAATTGGGTGTTTTCAGTTTAAACGATCCTGTTAAAAATTTCCGCTGCCAAATTAAACACCAATACCACGGCTTTCTGTCCCAAGGCTTTCGCACCGGGAGACCGGGTCGGGGGCCGTGACAAACGCTATGTTTAAAATTTATGTTTTAACTAAGTTATTATGTCCAACAATATAATGCATCAAACATCAAGATAGAAATGGCCACCAACTTCCGTCACCACTACGTTTAATATTCCGCTGCGACGTTTTTGGGATGTGACATTTTATGGCATGATGGTGTTTCACAAGCATTTGCCCGTTTGGCGTTTTATTATATTTTTTGTTAGTGAATTAATGTATTGTTGTTCTTAGCTGAAAATTACATAACAAACAACAGAAAAAGAAAATAAAAAAAAAACAAATAGAAGCAATTTATGATCCAAATCTTCACTGTCATCAGTCTCTTTCTTCTTTTGAAACTACAAGAACTGTCACAAATAAATGGCGTTTTGGGTTTGGTATGGTTTTTTTTTCTTCTTCGTGTGTTGAAATGGGTTTGTGGATGTTGGACATAGATCGACTCCGTGTGGGTGGATGCTATTTGCCTGTCATCTTCATTATCGTCATCGAGGCCAAAGTAGCATTTACACTGGGATCAGTCTCTTCTCCTCATCCAAACCTTTTCAAGAACAAAGAAGACAAAATGACATATGGGTGTCTTCAGTCCCTCTTTCTTGAAATTTGTCCATCTCATGCAGCAAAATCTTACTCCCCTCACCTAACAAACCATTCAGCGAAACTTCATGCAAAACATTACAGAGTATCAAAGAAAAGATGTTTGCCATCGTTGATTTCTCTCAACCTTTGGCGTTTTACAGTGAGTTGTATTTAGGAAACATTGTGTTTTGTGTGTTTTTTTGGTGTGATCAACAGAAGGTGGTGAGACGTTTCTAATTATAGGATTTTTTGGGCATGTAGTTTAGGCGGGATATTATTATAACAATAATTGCAATTAATAATTATCCGGATGTAATGCTTGGCGTTTATATATTATGGCGTTTTACGTTTTATGGTGTTTTTCTAGGCTAAGACCTTATCTAAAACACAGAAAAATTACACAGTAATAAAATTCGCGTTTTGTATTTACTTGGCGTTTTTATATTTTCAATGGCGTTTTATGTAAGAAAGGATGTTTTACCTTTTTTACCCTTAATGAAACGCGTCCACGTAATAAAATTTATGTTATTTAAGAAAATGCCACCACGCCAATCTAGTCCATAGATTGTTTTGATCGAACGATCCATAAGCGTTCTCACTTTTCTCACACTTTTTACCGTTTTTCCTAAATCCTGACCCTATATATATATATATATATATAGATATATATATATATATATATAAAGGGTTAGAATCGTGTGAGAAACACTAGGCTAATTGAGAAAACTTGAGACGTATTCTGGACCACACATTTTCCATAAGCTTTTCGTAATATACACACATATGTACACTGGGTTTTCTGGCTAGGAAAGCATTTCGTATAAATTCAAATCATCCGACGGACCAGTCATGCTTTCCTAGGAGTTCTTGAAATGAGTGTCCACTTATAGGCTAAAACATGTCTTCCCAAACATTATGTGAACCTAACTACTCTGATTAGTCAACTTTTTCATTTATTTATTTTAAATTAATGAATACATGATTATGATCCTTTCTATTGCTTGATTTACATTTCAATTTTTGAATATTATCAAGCATATATCTCATAACGCGAAGCCCCTGAAAACCAAAACAAGATTGTAGCCCTCATTGCTCAACAAATGGTTGAAATCCTTCCCAATTTGGCGAACCAACTCAACCAAGTTGCTGGAAATAAAAACACTCCCATCACCTTCAAGCACTTCAACTCTTGCAACCCAGTTAAGTTCTATGGAAACAAGGGAGCCACTGGAATCTTACAGTGGTTTGAGAGTATGGAAAGTACCTTCGTAAACGTTAACTATCCCGACAACCTTAAGGTACGTTAAGCCACGAGTGTCCTCCAAAAAAATGGGCACTTACGTGGTGGATAGATGAAAAGCGAACCTGTGGTGCTGAAGTTGCTCTAGCTTTGCCCTATAATGATGTTAAGAATCTGATGATAGAGGAATTCTGCCCTAGAAATTAAATGAAGAGCTAGAAGTTAAGTTCTGGGATCTTGTTCAGGATAGTGAAGAAAACCTCGCCTACAACAACCGATTTCAGGAATTGATTATGCTTGTACCCCATATGGCCATCCCATTATCTAGGGTCATTGAGAGGTACATTGGTGTGTTGCTAATACAAATCCAAAGCACTGTGTTAGGAAGTAATCCTGTCACTCTAGAGGAAGCCATTTGTCTAGTAGCCACCTTAACAGATAAACACATGAAAGCAAACACCCTATTTAGGAAGGGAGAAAAGAAGGGAAGTGATAAGGCTACTACTGAAACAACCAAGGATGCTAAGGCCAAAATCCCCGTACCAGCAAAAATCGTAAGGCCACTAAGAACTATGTTGTCATCACCCCAGCTACTCCTATAAGGCAAGCCGCCCTTGTAGCCTAAATAAACCATGCGACCCATGCTCCCAAGAAAAGGCCGCATGTGGAAACCACCATATGTGCAACACATGTAGGTATCACCATCCTGCCAATATACCCCACCGCCTATGCACCAGATGTGGTAGGTATTAACACTTGGTTAATACTTTTAGTGTAAATCTTTGATCTAATCCCAACCCTGCTCTTGCTGCTCCAGTAGCTAGATCTAATTTCTGACAATGATTCGAGTGTGGTGACCCAAACCACTATCGGAACCAATGCCCAAGACTTGTAATTGGAAACCAAGGTGCTCTTGGACGTGCTTTTAACATCAACATAAATGAAGCCCAAGCAAACAACGATGTGGTGAATGGTACGTTCCTTTGTAAATAAACATTATGCTGCTATACTATTTAATACTGGTGCCGATAAGAGTTTTGTTTCCCTCAACTTTGAACCATTACTTGCCATGCCACGTCCTAAGTTAGATAAAACCTTTACAATAGAAATAGTGGATGGAAACCCCATTATTATTTACTATATTAATATACGTGATCGCACGCTCAATCTCAAGACCACATCTTCTCTATCGATCTTGCACCTATGAAACTTGGAAACTTTGACATCAGAGTAGGCATGGATTTGTTATCCAAACATCGTGCTAAATTTTTCTGTTTTGAGAAGTGCATTCGGATTGCTCATCTATCTGGCGACGTTTGAAAAATCTGTGGGGGAAAAGCCTTGTAGTGGGCTTAAATTCATGTCTTGCTCTACAGCCCAAAGGTACTTACGCAAAAAAGTACATAGCCTTCTTAGCTCATGGCGTGGAAAAGAAGGATAAGGAAAGAACCTACAAGATATTCTAGTCATACGAGATTTTCCAGAAGTTTTTCCTGAATGTTTACATGGTCTTCCTCCCGTTTGTCAAGTTGAATTCCGTATCAACCTTGTACCTAAAGCCATTCCCGTACCCAAATCTCCTAAGCGTCTCGCACCTTTAGAAATGAAAGAGCTTGCCAGCCAACTCCAAGAACTTCATTTGATCGAGTTTCGCAAAGGGGAGCTCCGTTTTATTCATGAAGAACAACGACGGATCCTTTTGTATGTATCGACTACCACAAGCTTAACAAACTCACCATAAAAAAACATTACCCTTTGTCTAGAATTGACGACCTTTATTACCAACTTCAAGGAGCAACTTCTTTCTAAAAAATCTAACTTCGTTCGGGTTATCAACAACTTCAAATTCTTGAGGAAGACATCCCAAAGACAGCTAAGATATGGTCATTATGAATTTATGGTCATGCCCTTCGGTTTGACCAATGCCCTGTAGTATTCATGGACCTAATGAACCGCGTCTACAAACAATACCTAGATAAGTTCGTTATTGCCTTCATCGTGACTATTGATCTATTCTAAATCTAAGGTGGACCACGAACAATATCTACTTTTGATCTTGTAGCTCTTAGAAAAGAACAACTATATGCCAAATTCTCAAAATGTGAATTTTGGCTTAAGGAAGTTCAATTTTTAGGACACATAATCAACGAGATGGGAATTCATATAGATCCTTACAAAATCGAAGTTGTGAAGAATTGGAGTACACCTAAAACCCCTACCGAATTCCAATCATTCATTGGCTTAGCGAGCAACTATCGTCATTTCATTTCCAACTTCTCAAAGATTGTTGTACCCCTCACTACCTTAACTCATAAAGGTAAACCTTATGAGTGGGGACCTAAGCAAGAAGAAGCATTCCAAACCCTCAATCAAAAGCTTTGTGATGCTCCTATCCTAACTCTCATTGATGGCAATGACGATTTCGTGGTCTATAACGGCGCCAAAAACTAGATGTACTGAGTAAGGTCTAAAAAAACTAACCTAATTTAGACACCCTAGTTTTAAATTTATAAACTAGGACTCTCTAAACGCTAGACCACTGATAGGCAAGTGTACCTATCGTACGTAGTAAATCCTAATGAAGTCGGAGTATCGAACCCATGAGACACTAGCTAGAGTCTGACTTAGTTAATTACTTAATTGGTATAATCTGTGTTTTTAGGATTTTTCTAGTTCTACTAAAGCGAGTAAACAAGAGAACAGAGTAAGCAAGCAAGATGGTGAAGTGACTGGAAGCAGACAATGATGAGAAAGAACTACCCAAGCTTCGAATCTCTATGACCAACCTATGACCTCTAGTCCTGACCAATAGCTAAAGCTCCGAATCTACCTAGAAAACCACCCGCTAAGGATGATAAACAAAAATAGAAGATGGAACAGAGTGGTTGTAACACCCCAACCTGAACAGGCTGACGTGTCACTAATACAGATATCAAAACTAAAACCAATCCATAACGTTGAAACAAAAGATCCTAATTCCATTTTCATTACATTACCGAAATAAAAATAAATCTTTATCTTCACGACACTCTTCACTTATTCCCCACGTTTCCCAAATTACCTGTTGTAACAACCATATTATTATTTAGCGATTTCCGTAAATAATCAGAAACTAAATGAGTATTTATATTTAAACATTCATGCTCAAGTACGGGTTTAGTTAAACTTTTCTAAACTTGAAAGCAAAACAACATAG
>JARYGA010041621.1:0-26082 GCA_030545235.1 Helianthus tuberosus
TCTTGTATTTTCAACTGATGATATCCGGAGCGTAAATCTATCTTAGAAAAATATCTAGCCCCCTGAAGTTGATCGAAAAGATCAACAATCCTAGGCAATGGGTATCGGTTCTTAATTGTAACCTTATTCAATTCCCTATAATCGATACACATTCGCATTGAACCGTCTTTCTTCTTTACAAACAACACTGGTGCTCCCCAAGGGGATGAACTAGGTTGTATGAATCCTTTACTGAGCAATTCATCTAATTGCTTTTTCAATTCTAACATTTCGGTGGGTGCTAACCGATAAGGTGCTTTAGCTATGGGTGTTGTTCCAGGAATCAGATGAATTCTAAATTTTACTTCTCTATCTGGTGGTAATCCTGGTAGTTCTTCTAGGAATACATCCACGTATTCTGATACTACAGGAATTTCCTTAAGTTCCTTACCCTTAGTGCTCATGATTACCGAAATCATATACACTATTCCTTGCTTTCGTTCATAACTAGCAACTTTTATTACCGAAATGAACTTCATTGGTTTACGCGGCTTATCTCCTGTAATTATAATTACTTCTCCTGTGGGTGCACGTATTTCTATGGAATTCTTATCACAGAGGATTCGAGCATGGTTGGCTACTAACCAATCCATTCCTAATACAACATCGAATCCAACTAAATTCATGGGTAATAGGTTTGCAGAAAATTTATGACTTGAAAGTTCTATATTTTCTTTTTGCAAAACCGTATCTATGTTAACAGAGTTCTCGTCTGCTTTTTCTACTGTATAAATCTGCCTAAGTCTGGTTAAGGGTAACTTAAGAGCTTGGCAGAAAGAAGTATTTATAAAACTTTGGTTTGCACTAGAGTCGAATAATACTTTCGCATAAACGTTATGTACTAGGAACGTACCAGCTATTACGTCGGGAATCAGTTCGGCATCCTACGTGGTCAATTGGAAGGCTCTTGCATTCTTCTTATTAGTTCCTTCAGCAGGTTTGGCCTTGTTATCCGCTGGCTTGGCCAATTTAGGGCATTCTGGTCTGAAATGCCCAGCTTCTCCACAGTTGTAGCAGATATTTGCTTTCTTTTTACATTCCTCTTCCCGATGGCCCGGAATTTTGCAGAAATTACAATTTTCTCTACATTTTCCAAAATGCTTCTTTTTGCAATTCCCGCAAAATGGTGGGGTGGAAGAGGACCTAGTTCCCTTCCTTTTGAAGTTAATATTATTACCCACACGAAATCCTTGGGTAATCTTTTGGGCTAACTCCTTTTTCCTGCTTTCTTCCCGTGTACGTACCAGTCCGTCAGTCAAGGTGTTGGCTAATTCCACCGCATCGTCGATTGTGCGGGGTCTTGCTGCTTTGACGATATCACAAATCTCGCTAATTAAACCCCAAATATAGCAAGAAATAAATACTGGTTCTGGCGAAGCCAGAGTTGGTACAATTCGAGCATACTCGAAGAATTTCGAAGTATACCTTCGACAGTCGACATCCACCATTCGGTGGCTCAGGAACTTATTCGCCATTTGCTCTTTTTCATATTCAGGGCAGAATTTCCTTTCCACCAAGTGCTTAAACTCTTCCCAATTCATGGCATAGGCCATCTCACTTCCCTTGGCTTGTAACATCGTATTCCACCATTCTAATGCTTCTTCCTTGATAAGGTGAGAAGCATACATTGTGACAACTGTGTTCTGTAATCATCGTGTAATGTAAAACAATGTCAGTTATCAATAAAACAATGTGTTTTGGGGTTATTATATGTGTTACTGTGTTTAATGAATTTACAATTTGATTCGATTTCGATTTCAAGCTTTAAATCACTTTCTGGAAGGTTATACGCAAACTGGTGCATAAACGCAGTCAGTTTAACGCGACGTACACTCCAGAACTGTGACGTAAGCCAAACATACCCTGAATATCCTTTACATAACTTATAAATAAGTTTCGAAGGATTCGGTATGGCAAAAACATGTTTATTTGAACTAAAGAGCTATTTACGACAAAACTGTGAAACGAACACTGGTAACCGCCCGGATAATATTTAAATCCCAAAAATATTCTGTTATGATTAAAAATTTATTTTTAATCAGGTCCATGTTGAAAAATAAATTAAAACGCCTAAAAACGTTATTTTTCATGTTTAAGCGCGTAACGCGTGTTTCTGTGCGACACAGTGCTTCTACTGCGAAACGCGGACAACGCAGCCAGTCTTGGCAACTGAAATTTATTTCAGTAATATTTTGGCAAGTTTATTTTTATAGAATAATAAAAATAATTTAGTACGCCATAAACCGGGATTTAAACGCTAGATAAAATACCCGTTATCCAGTTAAACACCCGTTTTAGCCTACATATAGCATATTTATATAAAAAGTTTTGCAAACCTACCCCCTTTTTTGGTTATAACCAGCCCAAGAATGGCCCCCACCCCATAAAAAGTTTTGCAAACCTACCCCCTTTTTTGTGTTACCCATGTATGGTACTTTTGAGACACCACTAATCCCTAAAGTGGATATAAGAGAACTTAGTGGATCATAATCATCACTTCACCATTTTTTTTCCTTTCCTTTGGCTGATTTCGGTTCAAGCATGGCCCCATAAGAATTGATGTATATCTTCACTAATCTTTTCTTGGATTTGGAGTTGATTTGGTTGGTACTTTGGGTAACACAAGACCCCATGTACAATAGAATTTGAATACTTATAACCATCACCACCATCAACTAATCACTCCCACCAATCAACAACTCAAAACAATTCCTTCCTTCCTCAAAGTAAAGCTCGGACGAACACCCTACTATACACATCTTTTTTTTTTTGATTCAAGTATTTCAATACCATACCAAGGTGCACCAAGGTGAATCACGGAGTGTGGAGCTCACGGATCGTCAAGGACCTCTCTCGTTTGTCTTTAACCACTCATTTTTCGTCTAGTTTCTTCCCTAGCTTCAAAGCTAGTAGTAAGCTTCTTTGATTCTCATTCACTTTTCATTTATGGTGGTTAATAATTATGTTGTGGTGTGAATACAAGAACACTAAAAAGATCATAAACAAACAAGAACATAAAAGAGAATGAAGTAGAATATGGACATAAACTTACATAAAATCTGGTTGGATTAAGTTGCTATAAGCATGCATGTTGTTTGATCATTGATTTATCGATAAACCTGTTGTTAGAACAATCATTGACGCGTCTTAGTAACATTTACACTCTAAAAAGGCATGCTGATTAGCATTTTCAGCCAACTTCAACTGGCTGTAACTGGGTCATTATAAATCGAAAAACTGATTTTCTGAAGCCTAAATTATGTATTTTTGAAAAACGGATCAAATGACACAGGAATCGTAATTTTTCGAGGTCGTTTACTATTTTTAAAGGACTGTTTTTGTACAGCAGCTAAAGCTGAGTTTTACTGCAGTAAATGAGCGATACGTTTTCAGTCATAACTTGAAACCTGAGTAGAACCAGCCCCTAAAATTTATACCATAGATGATCACTGATGTATTTGTGACCCTCCAACTGGAATTTCGTAAATCGGACTTACGATGAATTTTAAATGAATTTTTTTTGTGAACTGCAGTCAGAAAGTGACGAATCTGATTTGCAGTCCGGTAAATGAATTTCTATAAAATATTGGTAATGAACTGGACTCTGATATTTTTACACAATAAAATTTGGATGGTATATGACATTCTATAAAAATTTGGAAATTTTTAGAGAAGGTTAACTATTTTATTAAAATGCTCGAAAACAGTCCAGTTTCATGTATATTAAAACAAAAATGACATAAGTAGTATTTTGCATGTCAAGGTGTGGGTTTGTGATTATTAAAATCATTCTTATTTAATTTAGGGCGGATAAACAATTGAGGGATCGTGTTAACTTATAAAAAACGCACCCGAAGGTGAGTACATAGATCCCCTCTTTTTACTGTTTTCGATTGTTTTGGGGTGATTCATATGTATCAAAACGATTTCGATATTCTAACAATGGTTTCAAAACGATTGAGATGGTTTATACTAAACTAATAACGATTTCGATAATGTGAACGAGCTTGTTGGCTGTAATTACATAACGAATGACATTCATTAATTTCAGCCAAACCGACCAGTATTAGGTTATGGTACCATAGGATCCGACAAATCTCGTTATCAACTAGACCCATGGTTATGTGTGGGTTAAGTGGGTAACGACTGAATCTGATGATTGTTAACTTACCCTTTGGAGGTTTGTTAATGCAAGAACGAGTTGAACGATGAACGAGTCACGAATGTTTGAATGTTTTTAGCAAGACGACCAAAAGTAGTTTTCACAATTATAACGAGAACGAGTTAAACAATATTACACAACGATGTTTACGAAACTATATAAACCATACGAGTTTTATTATAAGAACGATTTATGATTTGGTTTACATAAACAAATGTTTTGGGTTAAGATTCATGGCAAGGGTTATAAATTATGACCAATTTATTTTGACTTGGTTATTCATTTACAATACAAACATTTTACAAAACAAGGTTTTCTAATATCAATTAACGAAGTTGTACAAGTTGTTTCAATATACAAACGAGCCATGAATCTGATACTCACACAAAAACTATGTACTCGCCAGCATTTCTTTGCTGACTTTGTTTTTACATATGTTTCAGGTGATGTTGCTTAATGTTGATTGCGAATTGGATGCATGCTCACTTAGGACCGGACGAGGCCTTAGTGATTTAAAAACGATGATAAACTATGTTTGAATTGCTTGTTTAATTTTAAGACAATATTTAATATTCAATAAAACGAAACTCTTGTATCCATGGTTTGAAACAATAATTCTGTTACAACACTCCCCGACGTTTCCGCCACGATTTGTTGTTTTACGTGGTCGGGGTGTGACAGAAGAGTTGGTATCAGAGCCAATGGTTATAGGGAATTAGGTTATTAGTAAAATTTTGACCTAGACTATAACTTTCTAGGACCCCAACGCGAGTTGATTTGCATTTAGATTTTTTTAAAAACAAAAATCCGAATCTGCTTCGAAAATTAATCATCCGTTCTAGGATGATTGATTACTAGGTTTTGAACCCTCTGTTGTAAGGTTTTGAACCCTTCCAATTTGACTCAATTTTTTTTTTTGGCTTAGTGCCTTATGGATTTTCAAATCTCGTCAAAGTTTGGGTCTAAATAATGTGAACACGTGCAAACTGGAAGAGTGAATGCCTGTACCCCGAGTTTTCTGTCTAAGGCTAGAGTGTTCGTACAAATCCACATAATCGGACCAGTCACTCTTACATGGGAACTCTTGGGGTGAGTGTTCACTTATAGGCGAGCATGTCTTCGCGATACATTATTTTGATTCATTACTTTGATTAGTCACCGCGTGTCGTTTGTTTGTTCGAGGTAACAAACAAATGATCGCCTTCCTTGTGTTTTGTCGATACCTCTTTTGTTTTTCCTAATTTTCAATCTCACTCGATTCTCTTGTTTCCTTGCTAGACAATGCCTCCTCGACGTGAAGCACAATCTTTTACTATTGAAGAAATCGCAGCCCTGGTCTCTCAGCAAGTGGCTGTTGTGCTTCCCGGTGTTGTGACCCAAGTCCACAAGATATACAACAACAACAATAATAACAACAACAATAATAACAACAACAATAATGCACCGTGTAACTTCAAGAATTTCAATTCTACTAAACCGCTAAAGTTTTCTGGGTCGCAAGGAGCAACTGCGCTCCTGCAGTGGTTTGAGAGTATCGAGAACACATTCAGACATGTGCAGTGTCCGAATGCGCGTAAGGTTGAATTTGCTTCGAGTGTGTTTGAGAAGCGTGCTCTTACGTGGTGGAACGGAGTGATGCGCGATAGGGGTGCTGAAGTGGCATTGGCACAAACATGGGAAGAGCTTCGAGCTCTTATGATGAGAGAGTTTTGTCCCCGTCACGAAATTCGAGCTTTGGAACGAGAGTTTGACGATCTAAAACAAGACGGGGGAGAACACCGTGCGTATACGGATCGATTTGAGGAGCTCAGTCTTTTGTGTCCTACTATGGTTACCCCGTTGGAGAAAGCGATAGAGAGGTATATCGATGGTCTACCCGATTCTATTATGGATATAGTGACCGGTAATAATCCTACCACCCTTCGCCAAGCAATCGAGTTATCTGCTACCCTGACTGAGTCTCAAGTCAGGAAAGGTAAACTCACCCGCAAGGGTGATAAAAAGAAGGCGACTGATTCTGGGAAGGACAAGAAAAAGGGTAAGGGTAAAGAAGGTGAGTCATCGAAGAAGTCAAGAAAGCGAAAGGGTGCTCAGAATTTTGCAGTAACTGCACAAACTGCTTAGAACCCTCAGAACCCGCCAGCTCAACCTCCTGCGAAGAAAGCATATGCTGGTATCGCACCTCATTGTGCTCGCTGCAATGGTCATCATGTTGCACAACAAGCTTGTAGGCAATGCACAACATGTGGTAAACTTGGGCATCTGGCCAACGTCTGTCGTTCGGGTCAGAATTAGATTGTTCAGAATCAAGCTCCAGTCCAGGGGAATGCTGCTAGATTCCTACCGGGTACATGTTTCAATTGTGGAGAGCTTGGTCACTACCGCAACAACTGTCCGAGGTTGGCAAATGCAAATGTAAATCCAAACGTGAATGTCAATGCAAATGCAAATGCAAATCCCGCTCGTGGGCGAGCGTACAATCTGAATGCTAACGAAGCGAGGGCTGACAACGAGGTGGTTAATGGTACATTTCTTGTTAACAATCGACATGCATCTATTCTTTTTGATTCTGGCGCTGATAGAAGTTTTGTATCACTATCTTTTGAACCTTTGCTTGCGATACCTAGAACTAAACTGAGGAAAACCTTATCTGTCGAAGTTGCTACTGGTAAACCTCTTGTTCTCGATTCTGTTATTCGTGATTGTCAGTTAAACCTTGATAACCATCTTTTTCCCATTGACCTCACACCGATGCAACTTGGGAGTTTCGATATTATCATGGGGATGGATTGGTTAACCAAACATCATGCTGAGGTGGTTTGTTTTGATAAGATTGTTCGTATTCCTCTTCCGTCTGGCGATGTTTTGGAAGTTCGTGGCGAAAAACCATCTGGCGGATTGAAGCTTATGTCATGTACAAAGGCCCAAAGATATTTACGAAAAGGATATGTTGCTTTCCTGGCACATGTCACCGAGGAGAAAGGCAAGAGTAAGAGTATTCAGGATATTCCGATTGTTCGGGATTATCCAGAGGTGTTTCCCGATGAACTGCCTGGTTTGCCTCCAGTTCGTCAAGTCGAGTTTCATATTGACCTTGTACCCAATGCCAACCCGATTGCGAAAGCACCTTATCGTCTTGCACCATCGGAGATGCAAGAGTTATCGAAACAGCTTCAAGAGTTGTCTGATAAAGGATTCATCCGTCCGAGCTATTCGCCTTGGGGAGCTCATGTTCTCTTTGTGAAAAAGAAAGATGGATCTTTTCGAATGTGTATCGATTATCGTGAGCTTAATAAGCTTACCATCAAGAATCGATATCCCCTACCTAGAATTGATGATCTCTTCGACCAGCTGCAAGGTGCTTCATGCTTTTCCAAGATCGATCTGCGATATGGGTATCATGAACTTCGTGTTCTCGAGGAAGATATTCCCAAAACTGCTTTCCGTACAAGATATGGGCATTATGAGTTCACTGTCATGCCTTTTGGTTTGACAAATGCCCCAGCTATCTTCATGGACTTAATGAATAGGGTTTGTAAACCTTATTTAGATAAGTTCATCATTGTGTCCATCGACGATATTCTCATTTATTCAAAGTCTCGAGCCGATCACGAGCAATACCTTCGTCTGACATTGGAACTCCTAAAGAAGGAACAACTTTTTGCTAAATTCTCCAAGTGTGAATTCTGGCTCAAAGAAGTTCAGTTCTTGGGTCATATTGTCAATAAGCAGGGTATTCACGTAGATCCATCCAAGATTGTTGCAATTAAGGATTGGAATACACCGACAACACCTACAGAAGTTCGTTCTTTTCTTGGTCTTGCTGGTTATTATCGACGGTTTATTTCTAACTTTTCAAAGATCGCGGTTCCACTCACTTCTTTGACTCAGAAGAATAAGCCTTTTGAGTGGGGACCTAAGCAAGAAGAAGCGTTCCAAACGCTGAAACGGAAGCTCTGTGACGCTCCTGTTTTATCTCTACCTGAGGGAAACGATGATTTTGTTGTCAATTGTGACGCTTCGAATCTAGGACTTGGTTGCGTTCTTATGCAACGAGGTAAAGTTATAGCTTATGCGTCTAGACAGCTGAAAATTCACGAAAAGAACTATACCACTCACGATCTTGAATTAGGAGCTGTGGTTTTCGCACTTAAAATCTGGAGACACTATCTCTATGGAACGAAGTGTGTGGTTTTCACAGACCACGAAAGTCTCCAGCATATTCTCAATCAGAAGGAGCTGAACATGAGGCAACGACGTTGGGTTGAAATCTTAAACGATTATGATTGCGATATCCGCTACCATCCTGGTAAGGCGAATGTCGTAGCCGATGCGCTTAGTCGAAAGGAACGAATCAAGCTTCATTATGTTCGAACTCTATCTGATATTCAATCTCGTGTTCTTCAAACTCAACGATCTTGTGTGATCAATGATTTATTGAAATATGAGCTACCACTTCAACTTGAGCTTAAACTCGAAAGGAAAGACAATGGTTTACTCTATTTTGAGAATCGTTTGTGGATTCCGAATCAGGACGATCTTCGCACCTTAGTAATGGACGAATCTCACAAGTCTCGATATTCTATCCATCCTGGTGCTGATAAAATGTACAAGGATCTTCGTACTAAGTTCTGGTGGTCTGGTATGAAGAAGGATGTTGCCTTGTATGTATCAAAATGCCTAACTTGTCTCAAAGTCAAGGCCGAACATCAACGACCTTCTGGTTTGCTTGTACAACCAGAGATACCGGTTTGGAAGTGGGAGAACATCGCATTGGATCTCATTACTAAACTACCACGTACTAGTAAAGGTCATGATGCCATTTGGGTTGTAGTTGATCGTTTGACAAAGTCTGCTCACTTCTTACCAATCCGTGAGGATTTCTCTTCTGAAAAGCTTGACAAGATCTACGTAGACGAGATTGTATTACGACATGGTGTTCCTTTGGATATCATTTCCGATCGTGATGCTCGGTTTTCATCTCATTTTTGGAAGACCATGCAATCTACTTTGGGAACCCAATTGAATCTAAGCACTGCTTATCATCCCCAAACAGATGGTCAATCTGAGAGGACGATTCAAACTTTGGAGGATTTTCTTAGAGCATGCGTGATAGACTTTTGTGGTAACTGGGATTCTCATCTGCCACTGATCGAGTTCTCATACAATAATAGTTATCATGCTAGCATTAAGATGGCACCATTCGAAGCTCTCTACGGTCAAAAATGTCATTCACCTGTCTGTTGGAATGAGATCGGTGAAGCTCAGCTTACTGGACCTGAGCTCATTCTGGAAACAACAAACAAAATCAAGAAAATCCGCGATAATCTTGTAACCGCTAGAAGCCGTCAAAAGAGTTATGCAGATTTGGGACGCAGGCCCATGGAATATCAAATCGGAGACCGTGTCCTACTCAAGGTTTCACCTTGGAAGGGAGTGGTGAGATTTGGAAAGAAGGGAAAACTTGCACCACGATATGTTGGACCATTTAAGATTGTTGAAAGAATTGGAAAGGTTGCCTATCGACTAGAACTACCTCCAGAGCTTGGAAATGTTCATCCGACTTTTCACGTGTCCAATTTGCGAAAGTGTTTAGCTGATGCTGATCTTCACATTCCTCTCGATGAGATTCAAATTGATGAAACGATGCACTTTGTCGAGAAACCTGTGGAGATAGTGGAACGTACATACAAACAGTTGAAGAACAAACGGATTCATTTGGTCAAAGTTCGCTGGGAATCCAAACGTGGCCCCGAGTTTACTTGGGAACGTAAGGACCAGATGAAGGAGAAATATCCGCATTTGTTTTCACAAGAATCCTCTAAATAAAATTTCGGGACGAAATTTCCTAAAGTAGGGGAGACTGTGACAACTGTGTTCTGTAATCATCGTGTAATGTAAAACAATGTCAGTTATCAATAAAACAATGTGTTTTGGTGTTATTATATGTGTTACTGTGTTTAATGAATTTACAATTTGATTCGATTTCGATTTCAAGCTTTAAATCACTTTCTGGAAGGTTATACGCAAACTGGTGCATAAACGCAGTCAGTTTAACGCGACGTACACTCCGGAACTGTGACGTAAGCCAAACATACCCTGAATATCCTTTACATAACTTAGAAATAAGTTTCGAAGGATTCGGTATGGCAAAAACATGTTTATTTGAACTAAAGAGCTATTTACGACAAAACTGCGAAACGAACACTGGTAACCGCCCGGATAATATTTAAATCCCAAAAATATTCTGTTATGATTAAAAATTTATTTTTAATCAGGTCCATGTTGAAAAATAAATTAAAACGCCTAAAAACGTTATTTTTCAAGTTTAAGCGCGTACCGCGTGTTTCTGCGCGACACAGTGCTTCTACTGCGAAACGCGGACAACGTAGCCAGTCTTGGCAACTGAAATTTATTTCAGTAATATTTTGGCAAGTTTATTTTTATAGAATAATAAAAATAATACGCCATAAACCGGGATTTAAACGCTAGATAAAATACCCGGTATCCAGTTAAACACCCGTTTTAGCCTACATATAGCATATTTATATAAAAAGTTTTGCAAACCTACCCCCTTTTTTGGTTATAACCAGCCCAAGAATGGCCCCCACCCCATAATCCTACAAGATTTCTTTAAATCTTTCTTTGACTCCTTTTGATTTAGTGGAAGACCATGTATGGTACTTTTGAGACACCACTAATCCCTAAAGTGGATATAAGAGAACTTAGTGGATCATAATCATCACTTCACCATTTTTTTCCTTTCCTTTGGCTGATTTCGGTTCAAGCATGGCCCCATAAGAATTGATGTATATCTTCACAAATCTTCCACTAATCTTTTCTTGGATTTGGAGTTGATTTGGTTGGTACTTTGGGTAACACAAGACCCCATGTACAATAGAATTTGAATACTTATAACCATCACCACCATCAACTAATCACTCCCACCAATCAACAACTCAAAACAATTCCTTCCTTCCTCAAAGTAAAGCTCGGACGAACACCCTACTATACACATCTTTTTTTTTATTCAAGTATTTCAATACCATACCAAGGTGCACCAAGGTGAATCACGGAGTGTGGAGCTCACGGATCGTCAAGGACCTCTCTCATTTGTCTTTAACCACTCATTTTTAGTCTAGTTTCTTCCCTAGCTTCAAACCTAGTAGTAAGCCTATTTGATTCTCATTTACTTTTCATTTATGGTGGTTAATAATTATGTTGTGGTGTGAATACAAGAACACTAAAAAGATCATAAACAAACAAGAACATAAAAGAGAATGAACTAGAATATGGACATAAACTTACATAAAATCTGGTTGGATTAAGTTGGTATAAGCATGCATGTTGTTTTATCATTGATTTATCGATAAACCTGTTGTTAGAACAATCGTTGACGCGTCTTAGTAACATTTACACTCTAAAAAAGGCATGTTGATTAGCATTTTCAGCCAAATTCAACTGGCTGTAACTGGGTCATTATAAATCGAAAAACTGATTTTCTGAAGCCTAAATTATGTATTTTTAAAAAACGGATCAAATGACACTGAAATCGTAATTTTTCGAGGTCGTTTACTATTTTTAAAGGACTGTTTTCGGACAGCAGCTAAAGCTGAGTTTTACTGCAGTAAATGAGCGATACGTTTTCAGTAATAACTTGAAACCTGAGTAGAACCAGCCCCTGAAATTTATACCGTAAATGATCACTGATGTATTTGTGACTCTCCAACTGGAATTTCATAAATCGGACTTATGATGAATTTTTTTGTGAACTGCAGTCAGAAAGTGACGAATCTGATTTGCAGTCTGGTAAATGAATTTCTATAAAATATTGGTAATGAACTGGACCCCGATATTTTTACACAATAAAATTTGGATGGTATATGACATTCTGTAAAAATTTGGGAATTTTTAGAGAAGGTTAACTATTTTATTAAAATGCTCGAAAACAGTCCAGTTTCATGTATATTAAAACAGAAATGACATAAGTAGTATTTTGCATGTCAAGGTGTGGGTTTGTGATTATTAAAATCATTCTTATTTAATTTAGGGCGGATAAACAATTGAGGGATCGTGTTAACTTATAAAAAACGCACCCGAAGGTGAGTACATAGATCCCCTCTTTTTACTGTTTTCGATTGTTTTTGGGTGATTCATATGTATCAAAACGATTTCGATATTCTAACAATGGTTTCAAAACGATTGAGATGGTTTATACTAAACTAATAACGATTTCGATAATGTGAACGAGCTTGTTGGCTGTAATTACATAACGAATGACATTCATTAATTTCGGCCAAACCGACCAGTATTAGGTTATGGTACCATAGGATCTGACAAATCCCGTTATCAACTAGACCCATGGTTATGTGTGGGTTAAGTGGGTAACGACTGAATCTGATGATTGTTAACTTACCCTTTGGAGGTTTGTTAATGCAAGAACGAGTTGAACGATGAACGAGTCACGAAGGTTTGAATGTTATTAGCAAGACGACCAAAAGTAGTTTTCACAATTATAACGAGAACGAGTTAAACAATATTACACAACGATGTTTACGAAACTATATAAACCATACGAGTTTTATTATAAGAACGATTTATGATTTGGTTTACATAAACAAATGTTTTTGGTTAAGATTCATGGCAAGGGTTATAAATTATGACCAATTTATTTTGACTTGGTTATTCATTTACAATACAAACATTTTACAAAACAAGGTTTTCTAATATCAATTAACGAAGTTGTACAAGTTGTTTCAATATACAAACGAGCCATGAATCTGATACTCACACAAAAACTATGTACTCGCCAGCATTTCTTTGCTGACTTTGTTTTTACATATGTTTCAGGTGATGTTGCTTAATGTTGATTGCGAATAGGATGCATGCTCACTTAGGACCGGACGAGGCCTTAGTGATTTAATAACGATGATAAACTATGTTTGAATTGCTTGTTTAATTTTAAGACAATGTTTAATATTCAATAAAATGAAACTCTTGTATCCATGGTTTGAAACAATAATTCTGTTACAACACTCCCCGACGTTTCCGCCACGATTTGTTGTTTTACGTGGTCGGGGTGTGACATACATAACCTTATCCTCCTCGGCACATTTACTTATTTTGATTACTGCCTCGGTTTTCTCCAACCAACGTAGCGCGGCGGTTGCCCCTTCATTGCCCGCAAATTCGACAGGTTTACAGGCAAGAAATTCCTTATAGGTGCAACCAGGTGTTGCAACTTTCATTTTCTTAAGTATTGGGGCCTGAATCAAGTTGTCGTTATTGCCGCCTCCGTTAACACTATTACTGAAATTGTCGCCGTGAGTATGTTTGCTGGGGTGAGCTTGTGAAGGCTCAACAGGGCTTTTGACCGCAGCGACGATTGCTGGGATAGCATTTTCTATTCCTTTAGCAACGATGTTTTCTATATCTTGTCTATTAAGAAAGTGATCCTCATTGTTTTGCTCAGATTGGTTAACTTCATTAACTGGTTCATTAACAGCGGGTTCCATCTAGTAATTAACAATATATATAAATTATTGGCACAAAATAAAAAAAACAACCAGATGCAATAAAGCAAGCGCACATAATCACGTTAACACATATAGCCAAAATTGTCGACTTTGCGACGTTGATATTTTTATATATATTAGTAGGCATCCGTACACACTAGTTATCTTACAAAAGTTTTATTTTAAGTTATTTTACATGATTATATTTTTATTATTATTTTATTATTATTAAACACATAATCATACCATCATGCAACCACAACCAACTGGCGTCTCAGAAACGACGCTCCCTCTCGTCGTATTTCCATGAAATCGGTTCCCCCACTTCTCGGATTCTATTTCCTACGTCCATCAGCTCCTCGCCATAGTGACGGAGTTCAGCCAAGTTTTCAGTGCTCATAGGTGGGTTTGGTGCAGGCTCAGGGTCAAACTGGAGGAAAAAGGTGTTAGGGTTATTCAAGAGATTCTGAAATTGCCAGTCAGTTGTCCACCATTCTTCCAGCTCTCCTGGTAGAGGTCGTGGGTTGACAATAGGATCGGGGATAGCAGGTTCCAAATTAACTGGAAGTTGTACTTCAGCTGCGTAATTGAAGAAGTTTTCATCGGCAGGTCCGATAAAGTCACTATTGGCCAGTTTGCGGTCCAGCTCCTCCCACGGTGGCATTTCCTGGGCTTGCCCTGAACTTTCCCCGATCTCCTTTCCTTTCCCTTTATCCTTTGGATCCTCAGTCTTTATAACTTTCTGTGCCGCTGGTTTCTTCCTATGCATACGCCTCCAGCCTACGAGTCTCCTTCTCTTTTTCAGCTTTGGTTTTTCCTGCGGCTGGGCCTGGAATACTATTGGCTCTTCAGTATCAGCCTAGTAGCCAGATGGATTTCCTGTGATATCCATATCTGTGCTATGGATGGTAAAGTTCAGAGTGCCTCCGATAGTTCATTCATGCTGTTAGCACACATGAAGAAACACACAATTTTTAAGTTAAAATTTTATTTATTGTAAATCAAATTTTCACAAAATCACAAAATGGTAACCAGGAAAATTAAGTATTTCTAAATACTTAATTGACTTAAATCAGTGGCTCTGATACCACCTTTTTCTGTCACAGCTCCCGGCCCGGTGTGACCCGGTCCAGAGGCCGCAGGACAGAAAACCCGTGGTATTTATAATTAATTTGGCAGCGGAAATATTAACATGATCGTTTAACTTGAAAATGCCCAATTATTTTATTTCACAATTTGGGATAAACCCCATAATTTACAGTAAAGGGAATTTCACGAGGAAATCCCTGGTTTTATAAAACATATTTATTTATTTATTTTATTGAGCCACTTCTTCAAGCTTGCCGTGCTACATGGCACTTTTCCCTGGATCACAGCAGATCACCTGAAACATGTTTAAAAATATTTTTATCAGCGGAGAAATACTGGCGAGTCATTCAATTTGCATAAAAGACACATTGTTATAAATTTACAGCATTAAGGGTTTTTATATTTGCCCCTATCATATAATTATCTGGTTCAACTGTCACTCGACCGAATCTATAACTGTGGACATATCACTAGTTAGGCTCGCCCACCTAATGTGAAATCGTTAGTAGTAATATGCACAAAACCCCCACATACTGCCAGTAATTAAAGATTAGCAAAGACTTAATCACTGCAAAGTATAACTGGAAAACATTTAGGGTTTAAGCAATTTGATAAAAAGAGAATGACTCACATTGCAAATTTAATCAGACAGAACCTTGCCTACTGATTTCACCTTGTAACCTAGTTTAAATAACAATGCACACGAAACTAGGTCAGTAACTTAATACAACATTTACGATAAGCTCACGAAATCAAAACCCTCACGACTAATGACAAAGTATAGCCCGTATTCGGGCAGCACTTAAACATCCATCGGATCGGTTTCAATCAATCGGACATTGTATCGTAGCAGTGATCGAGTTATTACCCTGTTGTCGCAGCAGAGTTTCGTGTTTGTGA
The DNA here is from genome assembly GCA_030545235.1 of Helianthus tuberosus. Lineage (NCBI taxonomy): Eukaryota > Viridiplantae > Streptophyta > Magnoliopsida > Asterales > Asteraceae > Helianthus > Helianthus tuberosus. The sequence continues at coordinate 15,706 of JARYGA010041621.1, forward strand.
GTGTTTTTGAATGAAATAGTGTATAACTCAGTGTACAAAACGAATTTGAACGTCGAACCAACGCAGCCATGCAAGTGCCAACCCCTGGAATTTATACTGAAAAACCTGCCCTGTCGCGTGGCGCGACGAGTACCCTTTTAGGGTAGGGTAGCCTCGTGTATTTATAGCCTGGGTGAGTCAGCGGTTCGACGAAATTCGAATTCTACAACAAACTGTGTAGATAATACCAATTAGGGAATACCCCCCCCCCCTGAGTTTTAGGGGCCCTGATCCTAGTGCCAACTGTTCTGAAAATTTTAGGGGTCATGCAATATTACTTGGGGGTCTCAATTAGGGTTTCCTAATGGACATTAATAAAATAAGAATAAAAATTTTGGTGAGAGTTGTTACAAAATGACCGGAATCAGATAAACCAGGGGGTTAGGTTCTTCATAAAAGGGTTGGTTTCTTCTCGTTCGGTTCAGGGGGACAGATTTTCTTCTCTTCTCGACAACTGCAAAACAGTCACCCTTAGACTTTCCATGGGGAGAATGGGGGTTCTCTCCATGACCACCCTCCGGCGTGAGAATAAGTATCGGTATATGAAGAAGAAAAAGAAGTATAAGTGAAGTGAATGTAACTTGGGATTATACCTGAATTATCCTTCTATTTATAGCTGGGGTTTTGGCGGGAAAACCTGTTATTGAAATGTTGACGGAAAATGCTAACTCCGTAAGCGGTTATTTTTCCCTCCGTTAATCTCTTAATCGAGTGTGAGAGCTCACGGATCGCTGTCTAGATCAACGGCTGGGGTGTTGCCACGTGGAAAGTGGGCAAGTGGCCAGACGGCTATAACCGTCTGGTGGTGCACGATTGAGTCTTCCAGAAGATTACAGCCGTAATCCTGTGTGACTCCTTATCGTGTGGTATTAGTGAAGTAAATAATATCCAAGTCTGGGTATTATTTAAGCGGGAGTGCTTATTGGGATTTTTATCCCCTGTTTGTTATGGAGAGAGGCACAAGGATACATTAGCTCCCTTTTGGCGCGCAGGTGCTGCTTGCTATTTTTCTTCTAAGTTCTCTTTGAAGGACCAGTGCGCGGCTGCGCAAGGTCTAAAGGGGCTAAAAGATGAGGTTGCGGTATGGTCCCAAGTACTCAAAGCAAGGTTTTTGGGACCTTACCCCTTCACCCATGGATATGATACCCTACTTACGCTATCTACGTAGTTTAATTAGGTTTTTTATTGACTCTGACGACAGTCATCAAGTACCGGTACTATCGGAACCATTATTGATATTCGATTATGTGGTTTTCGATTGATGTAAACACGACATATACTTTTGGACATATCGCGACTTTGATCTTTGGGTTTTATGTTTTGGTTGCTATACCGAGTGTCATTATCGTATCGGTATCGTAATGAACCGAACGGATAACGACCGAATTCACGTCGCATAAGATTGATTTCGCATTGGTCGGCTGTTAGAATACTTGGTGAGTCCGATTCTTTTGGTGCGTTGGTTAGTTAAGGTTTTTATGTTAAACTCGAAGAGATGGATATGTTCAACCAATTTTCTAAAGTGATATGTTTTTAATTTGCAGGTGCTAATCTTTACTATTACCATTTGCAGGTGCCACCCTGTTCCTTTGGGCAGTGGGGGTGATGATCAAGCTATTGAAGATGATTTTGCATCATGGTATAAATAAGACTAAATTCACCATTCCAAAAATGGTCGAGTAATGGGTGGGTGTAGATAAGTTCAGGTCAAAATGGTTCTCACCAAAATGGGCTCAGCTTTGAATGGGTTAATTTAGAAAAAAGAAGGTATAAAAATGGGTTCACACTTCACCCCCTACATTTTTATTATGTATCTATGAGTGAATTTACAACTTTTTTTTTATTAATTTTATCTTTAGTTATGCATCTATGAGTGCATTTACAACTTTTTTTTATTAATTTTATCTTTAAGGGGGACGGTGTGATCTCGGTAAGTGGCTTCGGGGAAGAAGTTTACCGAGTGGGGAATCATCCCTAGTGTTTGAATGGTGAGTGGGGAGAGAAATCGATGACTATACACCGAAGGTGAAGGAGGGATGGAGGAGAGAGAGAGGAGAGAAGAATCAATCAAATTTTTTTTTAATTGAGTGGGTGTTTGAATCATACCTAGTGTTTGAGTAGAAAATGGGGAGTGAATGGGGGAGTTGACATGGTTTTATATCATTGGGTAGAGAAAACTCAAACACCCTAAAGTGTTTGAATGATACCCTCCACCCTTTGAAAGAGTTGGTGTGGCCTGAGTTAAATTGATCGTTGTCGTTTGCGTGACTAGGATGACTTTAAATTGCCACTCCTCTTCTATTGGTATTTTTATTGGCATTTTGTTCGGGATAAATATGCTTAGTGAATAGTTGCAACCCAGACAAGTCTTCTTGACCATTGATTCATTTCTGTTTGCGAATCCACCACTTTTTAAAACTATGGACGATCCTCTAATCTAACGCTCCATCTGTTCCGTCTTCATTTCTTCGTACAACATCAGAATCTTCTGGGATGAAGTTGTTCATCATTGGAGTGTTTAACGGAGGAAGATTCATCTTGAAAAACTGATCTCCGTATGACATCTCACAACTTATTACAACTCTAATAACCCTCCGTATTCTTTGTTTATAGACCATCTGAAAGTCACCCAGCTTTTGAACTTGCATGGGGGACCATTTGCATCATATAAATTTAGAATTTAGCAGTCAAAACTTCTATTTTACATGTGCATTCTACCTTTAGCTGTCAATGCTGGATCAGTTCTGTTTATACATGAGGGAAAACATGAAAACATACCTTTGATTGCATTAGACAGGCAAGCGGTGGAGAATCCAGTGAGAGAAGACGACATAGAGTTCGACATAGATGTCAGTGTGATCTGGTTCCTCCTTAGGGTGCTGACTGATGATGGGGACTTAGAAATCGAATAGGGAATTCGATTATGGAGATGGAGGTCGATTGATGTTATGTGTTATTAGGGTTTGTCTAATTGTGTAACTAAGTAACCCTTTAACCTCCACATAATTCTCCTTATATAAGCACCCAAGAGGAAACCTAATTAGTTAATAAGGGTAATATGGTCCATCAACAATTACCAACTAATTATTTAATAGGTTATAATATATTTTGATCTATATTATGTAAATGATTATAATGGCTACTAGATTAAATATTAAATCATAATATATTTAATCTTACATTCTCCCACTTAGCCGAGTAATCATTTACTATGAGTATTAGATAAGCCTGATCAGGAGTTAACACTCATTTTAGCCTTAAACAAGTACTATAGCAGAAAAATACAGCCGTTGAATCATTATGCGACTCAGGACCCCCATTAATCATACTATAGCCTTAATTTAAAACCTAATCGTCATGATCAAAATACGCATAAGCCCTTTGTTTGATTTGTAACTATATTTGTCTATATGCCATTATGCTAGCTTGACATATTCTTAGAGACATACAAAATCAAACTGATGAGGAAAAAATTAACTAATACTTAGTCATTCATAATACGATATGCAGTTGCGCATGGCCATCAATTAATACCCGTCTCTGAGCTCTCTTAATAAGACTTATGGGTAATAGCCCTTCAGTTATAGGATCCTTAAGCATATCATGAATGTATTCGATACAAAACTTAGTTTCCTCATTTCGTTCATAAACGAATAATTAATTGCGTATCGAAACTTAATGCAGCACCTCTTGAACTGTTACTGTTCAAGGAGTCATGGTAGCTGACTTTATCACACTAAGTCTTCAAAACATTAATTATATGGAGTTAATAAAATTATGAGTCCACTGATAAATTTCCAACAACATTTAGTGACTATATTATGTCGTTATAACTTAGGTTGTTAATATCAGTGCATTATGACTCCTCCATGAGATAGGTTTTGTCTGCTGACATAAGGATATACCCGAAATTACATTTTGTCATCTTTGAATATCTCAAAGTTAGAGTAATAAACCGGTTTTAATTCTCACTTCTTCTTCAAATTGTAGCCTCTCGTTTCTTTTAAAGATATTGTAATACTCCATTAGACGCTTCACATTAATCTAGACATATCTAGTGTGTTGCAATGTGAGTAATATCTAAACGAGTATAGACTTAAACTTACATAAGGCTTCCAATTAATGAAGCGTAAATAAATAATCTCATTTATCCTATTATCCTCTAAAGGAAAGCACTATTGTCTGTTACATACGTAAGGACCCATTTAATTTTAAACTTATGGAACTGAACTAATATCCCATTGGGTCTATCTCAGTATGTTATGATATCAATCATGTAAGAGATATCTCTGAGATTTGTTATATCAAAGTTTGTGTTAACAATGCTTTGACTTATGTAACATATACTTGTCAAAAGAATATCATCTATATAGACAAGTTTATTTTAGTTTCTCCCACTCATTTTGAGGTAGGTTCATTAATCCACTTGATTCTTTGATGAAAATAATTACGTTAGCTTTTCATCACATTATGATGTTTGCATTAACCCATACATGGATATTATTGGCTTACAAATAAAGTGTTCTTTAACCTTCAGTTTGAAACTTTAGGTTGTTATCTAATGAACATGTAAATGTGTCAGCCATTTGTTATGGAAAATTGTTTATAATGTTCATCTAATGTAGCTTTAAACTATTATAAGCTACTAGAACAGTGATGATCCTCAAAGAAATCTTTTGTTAGATATGTAATAAAGATTCGTTAATAATTTATCTCTTCCTGAGTACAACCTTTGACAATCAATCAAGCTTCTTCGTGTCTTAACGCTTATATTAGGATTTGGTTTAGTTATGAACATTCTTAGGTAATTCAATCAAATCCCAAACGTTATACGAACACATAAAATCAGTTTTACTAGAAAACAGTTTTATTCCATTCAGAAGATTAATTGACGCTAATGGCCTAATTTGAAGAGATAGGATCAGCAAACATTTCCAAAATCCGTTTCAACTTCAATTAGGGAGGTTATGTAATCATCAAAGTTAGTAGGTTTTTAAACCTAGATGACCTCCTGAGTTGATTATTGGGTTCATTAGAAGTTTCAGTTTTATGGATTAGCTCTTGGTTAGGTTGCTATCATTTTCAGGATTCTAAGTTTGTAAGAGTTGGTGCAGTATGGTGTACAAGAGGTGTAATCGGAGTTAAATTTGGAGTGAAATTTAATGACATTCTTCCCCCCGCCTCTTGTATTCCTTGTAAGTCATGATAAGGACTTTGACTGCTCCCACTGACCTTAGAAATCTTTAGGAACTCAGCATGCTTAGGGTCAATATGTAACGACCAACAAATTCTAATAGAGAGACACAAATTAATGACGTTAGTCGTTGTGATTTCTCTTGTTGAAGATTATGTTAGTTTAGGTAAGAAATCTAAGTGCGCCCACAATTAAGCAACAATGAAACTTTTGTAAGAGTAGCATTAGATTTAAGGAGATAAGTTTTGATAGAACAGTGTCGTGATGGAGCGGTGTCTTGTACAAGAGGTGCAATTTTAGGTAATGTAAAATTTTCACTCCCCCACCTTTTGCAACTATTGCAAGTTGTTATTAAGACACTTAATGCTCCCACTGATCTTTAATATCTCTAGAATGTTACAAGAGAAGTTTCAATGAGGTACGTGACGTGGGAATCTATCATATATACGTTAGACTTTATTTGATTTCTTTAATGTCCAGATATCATAAGAAACTTTAGGGACATATCTAATAGAAATCTTATTAAGTATATATATATGAATAGATTTCTTCTAAGACCGTGGGCCATATGCGACAAAATTTAGATACAAGTTGATAGTCTTTCAAATGATAAATGAATTATGTCTGAATATTCCATTTGGAATAAGTTCCACGAATGTCAATGAATGACTTATGATGGACCCATACTTATTCCTTAAGCCAAGTAATATTTTAGGGCTATAACCTCATGATTTAACATCACTTAGAATGAGATTAAATGAAAAAATCATCCTCATTAACCATGTCATGATTTCTCATGAATTTTGGTTATAATGGATGAAATTTATAAGTCTCATTTTCCTTTTGTCGAATTCTCATTTGCATGATGACAAAAGTTGTGAAAGCGTAAGGTATCATCTAGTTCCATCTTAGTAATGTTTCAATCCAGATATTTAGAACAATAAAATGAGAGTTTTAAGGTAAGTGTGACCTTATGTTGGTTATGTAAACCTCACAATCTTCATGACATAGCCTAAGTAATGATACTATATTCTGATTAATCTTCAGAATATGTAAGGTATCGAAAAGCTTTGTTAGAAGACTGCTTATTATGGTTCTTATAGCCTTAACAATTAATTTTGTCACTAACTCTCATGTTTAGTTATTTGTCGAGTTCTTGTAAGGAAACGTATGGAACTAGAGTCAACTAATCATGTGTTAATTGGAATATTAAAATTATCAGACTTAAATATCATTAGTAAGTGACTATCTAATTAATTTATCCAACTGTTCTTTAGAATAATGGATAGTCTCGTTGCTTATGCCTAGTCTAATGAGATAATTATGCATTGAGATTTTCCCTTGAAGAACCTTAGAGTTGGGATTAGCACTTGTAATTTGTCTATGGACCTTAGAACAATCCTCTTTTAAACTATTAGTGGTTGTAAGGTGAATAACATCTTATTTTCCAGTTTCAAACATTTATTTCTTTGTACATATGTTGCTTATCAACACACTCGTTATACTTTGGTACTTTTGAGTGTTTTAGTTGATTTATAATGCATCAAATTGTACAAGTGAAAATCTTAGTATGTAATGTACTGAAAAAATGTACTTATTTCCATGCGTAAGCCCTTAACTTTATGGGTCATGGTATTGTACATTATTATGTATTCACATATACCACTTAACCTTATTATTTATAATTTAAATGAAGACATGCATCTTAGGAGTTCTAGTGATTATTCCACAATTATAGATTAGTCTTAGGAAAGACTTAATCTGGAATAACCCTTTAGTGACAGCACTTATTCTTGATTATCATAAGAGACATCATGTTTGATTTATCCTAATCATCATGCTCTACTTTTCTTCTGTAGTGCTTTATCCGAAGAGAGCAATAGGATTATCGTGCCTTAAGAGATAATCAAGGATTTAATTTAAGAGCTAATTCTTATAGAAACTTTAAGCAAAACATTTTAGGTTTAAAAATTAGAGTGGATGAGATATAGACTTATAGAAGAAAATTATAGTGAGTAAAATTATGGGTACTAAGAATAAGGCAGACGAAGTGATCATAAAAACTAATTAATGATCATTAATATAAGGATCATTGATTGAAGAGGTTGTGATATGTCTATTACTAACATCAAAATAATAGACTTAGCTAAAATTCTACTTAAACGAAGACAAAACAGCTTTGGCCAGAAGTGTAATCATTTAAGCATATGTGCAAAGTGGTTGTAACAAATCAGCTTTGGCCAGAAATTGAGACAATCACTTTAGTTATGCACTTGTTGAGTATGCCATCTATGAATGAATTAAATCAGCTTTGACCAGAAATTAAGACATTCATGCTTATGATGCACACACAACATAGCTTTCGTAATACTTGGATGATAAGTAGATGTATCAAGTCAGCTTTGGCCAGAAATGATACATCAGAAGCTCATTCAAGTAAAGCCATTTTGGTTTTGTAAAACATTATATGATCCTTATTAATTAACTAAATATTTACAAAAACTAGTTATTTAATAGCAAACCACCCGTTAGCGCGGATCGAACTTAAAATAATGAGGTTTCGAGTCAACACCTTGTTGTCTCGAGTCGAGACCTTTGTCTCGAGTAATGACCTTATGGTCTCGAGTCGAGACCTTTGTCTCGAGTTGACACGTTATGGTCTCGAGTTGACACGTTATGGTCTCGAGTCGAGATCTAATGATCTCGAGTCGAGACCTCTGTCTCAAGTTGACACGTTATGGTCTCGAGTTGACACGTTATGGTCTCGAGTCGAGATCTAATGGTCTCGATTCATGATCTAATGGTCTCGAGTCGTGAAGGTTTAATGGCCTGATGATTTCGAGTCGAGACCTTGTTGTCTCGAGTCGAGACTGATGGTCTCGAGTCGTAATCCGATGGTCTCGAAACTTCCTGTTAACAGCTGTGAATGTGGAAACATAATTGAAAATTCGAAAATTAAGAATTGTGATAGAGTTACCAATTATAACATTGATCTATTTTATCATAAAATTTCGAAAAAAACATAATCTGTTTATCTTATTAACAGATTTCGAAATACTTTATTAGATAAAATTAGATAAAATTAGATCAAATTAGGAAAAACATTCCACAATTCAAAACACATTCCAAAACATAAGGGAAATTTCGAATTTTCACTAAGAACATTATGAACCCTAAAAAACATAAAACATAATTCTGGGTTCTGAAAACTGAATTTTTAATGTTTTATACAGATTTCGAATATAAAAAAAAATTTAACCTATTTGATTTCGAGTCACTGATTGAACATTATTTCCCCGAAAACAGTGATTTCGAGACATGACTCGAAACCAGCCGTAAGTTTATTAAGGTTTTTCAAAAATTTCTGTTTTCCAGATTTCAATCCCAGAATAATGGATACGAAAACAGAACCGACTAATCAACATATGCTCTGATACCACATGCTGGATCAGTTCTGTTTATACATGAGGGAAAACATGAAAACATACCTTTGATTGCATTAGACAGGCAAGCGGTGGAGAATCCAGTGAGAGAAGACGACATAGAGTTCGACATAGATGTCAGTGTGATCTGGTTCCTCCTTAGGGTGCTGATTGATGATGGGGACTTAGAAATCGAATAGGGAATTCGATTATGGAGATGGAGGTCGATTGATGTTATGTGTTATTAGGGTTTGTCTAATTGTGTAACTAAGTAACCCTTTAACCTCCACATAATTCTCCTTATATAAGCACCCAAGAGGAAACCTAATTAGTTAATAAGGGTAATATGGTCCATCAACAATTACCAACTAATTATTTAATAGGTTATAATATATTTTGATCTATATTATGTAAATGATTATAATGGCTACTAGATTAAATATTAAATCATAATATATTTAATCTTACAGTCAAAACTTCTATTTTACTTGTGCATTCTACCTTTAAATTATTACTTATGAAAGTATTACTTATCGTCAGTTGTTGCAAAGAACAGAGATAACTTTTTTTTTCCTTTTACAGTGAAACTAAAGTTTTTCTTTTCAACTTAAGGTTTGCTTCTCATATGCATTCCTCTTTTGCGCCATTAATTCAGGTGCCCAGCTTTATTTTTCTTTTTATTTTTGTAAGTTTTAATGCATTTATTTCAGGTGTCTTTGAACATCCTTTGCTACACATTCTGCCAATCTGTTCCCCACTGCTAATCGGAATAGGTGTATTATTGTAATTTTTGTCCCTTTCCCCTCTATAGATGCATATACTTTCACTTTTATATAATGTAATTTATGTTTTCTTATTAATCATTGTTCATGAGTTTCAGTAATCCTTTTGCATTGTTCCATGTGATGCTCATAAGAAGAGAAACCCAAAAGGACGAAAATACCGCATGTCCCTGGCCTTAAAAATAATAACCCAACGCAAAACCTCTAATTCTTTTAAGTGATTCGTAACCATAAAACTAACAGAAATTTGTCAACCCCGCCGCAACGCACGGGTTCCCCACTAGTATTATAAAAACAAGTAGTTTTAGCGGTTGGACGTATCCGGATTATTTTATCTATGGCTCAATGTACTAAAATATACAAGATTAAAAAAAGTTAACAAACAAATAATTATTTAAACAATAAACATAATAAAAGAAAGAAAAAAGTGCTATACAGCTATTAATAACTGCTTTCCATTTTCAATATAGTTCCTTTACCCTACAATGTATTTTTAAACTATCGAAAAAAGTAATGTGCTTATTTTTTTTTTGAACGGCCAACAAAAAAAATTATTAATCAACTAGCAAGTTGCTAGACACCAAATTTACATATTAAAAACACCAAACACCATTAAAGAAACCTCCAGACAACTACACTACATGGTTATGTTGAAACTTCGCCAATCATTCCATGACCAAAGAGTAATGTGCTTATCTCTAACTCAAGGTGGGACAAGTGAGAAGTCAAGAGTGTGTGTCAGCTCACACAGGATGCTACGCAAACGTGGTGTAATTGTGGCGGCTGTAAACTCCTAAAGGTGTGGATTATAACCGGAATCAACGAACCTATAGTTGGCGTTGGGGTGAGTGGGAGGACCATCAGTCGGAACACATTTTATCAGTAACATATTAAGAAAAAAGCCTATATGTGTATATATACATACATGGGAAGATTAATG
>JARYGA010041622.1:0-62358 GCA_030545235.1 Helianthus tuberosus
TTTGAGAAGCTGGAGTGGTCATGGGTCGAGACACATGGAAACGCAATATAAGACTAAGAGCTTACATATGGTTTTATAAACACTTAACGAGTTAAATATGCTTCCGCTGTAAACTGTGAAATATTGTAACATTGTAACACTTGTTGTTTATAAATGAAAGTATTATTCATCTATGCTTATGAGTTCAATGTGATTGATGGTTAAGATACTGGTCAGTCACACCTCCAAGCGGTGATACTCCGCGTGTGGATTTTTGGGGGTGTGACATTAATACTTTCGAGAACAATGATCTGCCCCCAGTGTGATTACCACAACCCCCTTCATGTATATCCTGAAGTACTTCTTTGGCTTCAAGATCCTCCAAGCACCTCAAATATGGTCCTGCAAGAGATTTCTTGTATAATACATCATTTATAATAGTAAATCGTGATACCTTCATCCTGAATGCCATAGGATTTTCCTCCCCGGGAATGTGTCCTTCCTTGAGATATCTCATGATTGGAGCCGTCCAGGATTTGGGATACTTTTCAGGATACTCTGCATCAGGATCCTGAATACCCGCTACTTCTTTATCCTGAGGATTCATTGCAGGATACAAGATATATAATATCGGTATTTGGGTCCCTTCTGGTATCCTGATCGACGATCCCAGATTTGCTAAGGTATCTGCTTCAGCATTATCCTCCCTTGGTACCTGTTCAAGTGTAAAAACATCGAAATATCCTGCTAATTTTTTAAGAATATCGAGGTATTCGATTAATTTCTCACCCTTAACTGCATAGGATCCATTAAAATGGTTAGTAATTAACAAAGAGTCAACATATACTTGTAAATTTTTTATACTCATACTCTTAGCTAACTCTAATCCTGCAATTAAAGCCTCATACTCTGCTTCATTATTAGTAGCAGGAAATTCACATCTAATAGCCTGGGGTAATATGTCCCCCTGTGGCGATTTTAGTAGTATTCCTAATCCTACTCCTCTTATATTAGATGCACCATCAGTATATAATGTCCAGGATCCTGAGGATTCTCCTAACTGTTGAACTTCTAGGTCTACCTCATCCTGAATGTCACTACTAAAATCAGCCACAAAGTCAGCTAAAGCCTCAGACTTTATGGCATTTCTAGGTTCATATACTAAATCATAAGCACTCAACTTTACCGACTACTTAGCCATCCTGCCTGACATTTCTGGTTTCCTAAGCACATTTTTGACAGGATAATTTGTTTTAACATGAATCCTATGTGTCTCAAAGTAATGTCTAAGTTTTGTTGACGCCATAACGAATGCTAGTATAAATTTTTCTAAATGAGAATATCTAGTTTCAGCATTTAACAAGCTTTTACTAACATAATAAACAGGATATTGCTGACCTTCATGGTCCTTTACAAGGACGGCACTTACAGCATTCCCTGATACTGCGAGGTATAGGGATAATGGTTCACCATTCTCAGGCTTCATCAGTAATGGTGCAGTTGAAAGATATTTCTTCAAATCCTGCAAGGCTGCTTCATGCTTCTCACCCCATTCAAATTTCTTGTTCTTCTTCAGGATATCATAAAACTCTTTGCATTTCTCTGAGGATCTTGAGATAAACCTGTTTAATGCTGCCACTCGCCCTGTTAATCGTTGAACATCCTTCATATTTGAGGGTGATTTAATATCCAAGATGGCTTTAATCTGCTCCGGGCTCGCCTCTATTCCTCTTTTGGTCACCATATATCCTAGAAATTTTCCTGCCCCCACTCCAAAATGGCACTTAGCAGGATTTAGCTTCATGTTATACTGATCCAGGATATCGAATGCTCCTTTAATATCCTGGAGGTGATCCTGAGCTTTCTTTAATTTTACCACCATATCGTCAATATATACCTCCATGGTGTCCCCCAGTTTGTCTTTGAACATCATGTTTACCAATCTTTGGTATGTTGCACCTGCATTTTTCAAACCAAAAGGCATAGCGGTATAACTATAAATACCCGTCGGTGTCATGAAGGCAGTATCCTCCTGGTCAGAAGGTTCCATTTGGATCTGCTGAAATCCTGAGGATACGTCCAGGAAGGTCATCATTTCATGCCCGGCAGTGGCATCTACCATTGCATCAATGTGGGGAAGAGGAAATGGGTCTTTAGGACAAGCCTTGTTCAAGTCTGTGTAGTCTACACAAACTCTCCATTTCCCATTTTTCTTCTGTACCACAACCACGTTCGCTAGCCACCTTGGGAACTTAACCTCTCTGATCATCCTGGACTTCAATAATCTCTCAACTTCCTCTTGGATAATCGTATTCCGCTCAGGAGCAAACTTCCTTCTTTTTTGCTGAACAGGTTTGAATGATTTATCAATTCCAAGCTTGTGAGTGATAATGTCTTTGGATATGCCTGTCATATCCTCATGCTTCCATGCAAACGTTGACATCCTGCATTTCAAAAAGTTAATTAACTGTTCTTCAATATCCTGGGGGATATTGGTTCCTACGAGTACCGAAATATCGGGATTATCCTGGTCCAGGATAATTTTCTTCACATCCTGCTCCGGATCCTCCACGATATCTTGGGCCCGTGTCTTTAATTGCTATGCTGCACTGGGCTTGGTTGAGGATTTCATCGAGGATGAGTAGCATTCTTTCACCTCCTGCTGATCGCTTTCGACCTTGACCACTCCCCAAGGGGTAGGGATCTTGATGCATTGGTGATACGTCGATGGCACAGCCTTCATATCGTGAATCCATGGTCTTCCTAGTATGATATTATAGCAGGATAGGGAATCCATCACACAGAAACGTTGTATTGAGTTGACTCCTTCAACATATACTGGCAACTTTATCTCTCCTACTGTGTTTCTAGCCTCTCCACTGAATCCAACAAGCACTGTAGATTTCGAAGTGATATCCATTGGAGATACATTCATTCTTTTCAGAGTCTCTAGTTGGATTATGTTGACGGAGCTGCCATTATCAACCAATATCCTGCGTACAAAATGGTTAGCCACATATAATGTTATTACCAGAGCATCATGGTGAGGATCCTGGACAGTATCCCTGTCATCAGCATCAAATGTGATCACTTTGTCAGTTGTGAGTGTAGTCATCCTGACAGGTCTGTCTCCCCTTTCGGCCTTAGCTTCTTTTGCATGTGTCTTTGCCGCCGAATACGAAGTCCCACAAATGTCAGATCCTCCCGAAATGAAGTTAATTATCTTGGCATCCGCGGGAGGTGATGCTGCTCGCTCAGGATCCTTCTCAGTATCCTGACCCTTATTCTTCTTTCTTCCTAAGAGATCTTTCAGATATCCCTTGCTTAGAAGATAGCTTATTTCTTTCCTTAGAGCAATGCAATCCTCAGTTACATGTCCAAAATCTTCGGGGAAAGCACACCATTTTGACTTATCTTTCCAATCGGCCTTTTGTTGATTCTTTCGAGGCCACCTAGCCTTGTCTCCTAAACCCTGCATGGCATACATTAATTCAGGAATGTTAACAGAAAAGCAATATTCAGATAGTTCAGGATATTCTTCAGGATCCTCGTCTTCAATAGCATTCATTTTCTTGTTTTCATTTCTACCATATGGCTTAGAGCGATATGGCTTAAATGAGGATTCTGACTTCCTGTTAGTTGACTCATAAGTGTTAGATGAGTTCATCCTCTCTTGCATCTTTCTGTCATCCTCCAATTGAATATATCTCAGGGCCCTGTTCTGAGCTTCATCCAAGTTCCTGCATGGGTTCATTACAAGGTCTTGGTAAAATTGAGAATCCTTTTGCAGCCCCATCTTGAAAGCTTGCACAGCTGTTGCAACATCAAGATGCGGAATGTCTAAGGATTCCCGGCTAAACTTGTTCACATAATCCCTTAGGGATTCTTGATGCCCTTGTGTTATCCTGTAAAGGTCACTTGTTAGTTTCTCAAAGCTCCTACTACAAGAAAACTGACTATTAAATAAATTTACTAAGTGAGCAAAAGATGTAATCGAATGCGGAGGAACATTCAAGAGCCATTTCAAGGCTGATCCTGTTAAGGTAGAACCAAAACCCTTGCACAAGCATGCCTCCTTGAGATCCGGAGGGATAGGGTTAATCTCCATTCTTTCCGTATACTGAGCAATATGCTCCTCAGGATCCGTAGTTCCGTCGTAAAGCTTCATGTTGGGGGTTTGAAATCTCTTTGGGATCTCAGCATCACAGATAGGATATGCAAAACGAGATATCTTGTGGCTGTCTTGGGACACTTCCGGGATCGGCTGGACCACTCCAGGTACACTAGATATCATGTCCTTCAACTTCTGAAGTTCCCTAGTAAGTGCTGATGTTACACCTGTATCCTACAAAGATCCACTATTGTTAGTAGCATGAGTATTATTATTATTTGACACGTTACCCGTCGGAGGATTTTGCCCATATCCTGAAGCATATCCTGAGCTCCTCATGGTTGACATCCTGACCGAGGAGGGTATTTCAGGAGTGTGATTCTGAGGAAGGCTGGGGACAATACTCCCCCTGTTATCCTCAGTATACACAGCTGAACTGAAGTTCAAAGTTCTGGGTTATAATGGAGTGACAATATCCTCAGCAGATCTGCTCGAGCCAGACTTCAGGAGTTGTATTTCCCTCAGCAGCATTTGGTTTGTTTCCTGTTGCTGCCTCATTTGTTCCTGCACACTTCCAAATAAGGTTAGAATTTCATCATTAGAAGCTAAAACGGGAGCAGATTCCTGAACACTGTGAGTAGGGATAATATCCTGAGGTTGTGAAGAGGCTGGCATCCTTGGAGGAGGTGGTGGAAGCACCGAACCGGTAGTAGTAGAAGTCATAGCAGACACAGTGGAGGAACTCATGTTTGATCTTGAGGCCATTGTAAACAATGCGGTGAAAAGTTTTAAAAATAGAAAACCGATTAACGATTTCACAAAGATTTTTAGCAAAGAGAGCACCACTTGCCCCACGGTGGGCGCCAAATTGTTTTGGTCAAAAATTACCGAGGCAATTAAGTGATCAAATTAGTAAAGTGAGGTAGTGTGCTAGAAAGTGTGTTGAAAATATGCCGGTTAAGTTATTTGGAAAATCAGTATTCAGGATACGGCTCAGAATATTAAGCTGTATCTACGATCAAACAATGAGTAAAAAGTAAAGAAAATGACACGAGATGTACGAGGAAAGCCCTTGATCAATCTAGATCACCGGCATAAAACCTCGGGAGCTGACAATCGCAGCTGCCTTGTTCTTCTTATTGCTTCAAACTTCAGGATACAGTGCAGGATATAGACCAGATCGCAAAGTGTTACAATGCTTTTGTATGAAAGTGACAATTGCTAGAGAGCGAGTGTTAGAGTGTAGCGAGTGTAAATGTGATGTCCTACTCGATCTGGTATACCCACCTATTTATAGTTACAAAGTAGAAACTAAAATTCCTATAAATATGGGATGCTCCCGAATATTCCATAAATAGCCGTTTGGAACCAAATAAAGCGGGCTCAACGTCTTTCCTTGAACAACTTGGACCGAGTCTTCCGCAGAATGAGTCTTCGTGAACATTGATAGCTTCTAACCCACGTACCTGCACATACCATTCAGGATGTTACCAATATCCTGAACCAGTATCCCGGATGTAAACATATACTATATAGCCAAGATATAAATCAAGATATTTTCCAGGATATGGGCTCAGAATTTCACCCATAACAATAATGATGAACTAATCCTTGTTATGCAGAATTTAGGTGACAAGGCTAGGTGGCCAAGGAAGAATGACAAATCACCTGCTACCAAAGACAAATCGAAATGGTGTGCTTACCATGAGAATTTTGGTCATCTCACAGATGAATGCATAGCATTAAGGAAGGAGATAGGTTATCTTTTGAGCAAAGGATACTTGAAGGAATTGCTTGGAAGGAAAAAGTCGAGGATCCAAGATCCTGAAAAAGTTCCTGAAAAAGCTCCTCCTCCACCAGCTGATGCTCAAATCATCCATTTCATCTCCGGAGGTTCTCAGCAGCTAAAAGACATGCAAAAGAAACAAAGATGGAGAATGGGGACATACCTGTTCGAACTTCCATTCTTACCCAGGAAAAAGTCATATCCTTTGATGAGGATGATCGTGTGGACATACAGGATCCTCATCATGACGGTTTGATTATTACATTTTTTATATCTAACCATTTTGTTCGCAGGATTCTCATTGATGGGAGAAGCTCAGTTAACATAATCCAGTTGGATGTCCTCAAAAGAAGGAACATCCTTGAATCTGATATTGTCCCAAGATCATCTGTCCTTGTGGGATTCAGTGGAGAGACAAAGATTACGTTGGGGGACATCAAACTTCCTATTTATATAGAGGGAGTGAATTCTGTTCAAAAATTATATGTTACTGATTGCTTATCTTGTGGTAATGTTATCTTTGGCATGCCATGGATACACGATATGAAGGCAATCCCCCTCAACATATCATCAATGTCTCAAGCTCCCAACTCTATGGGATGTGGTGAAGATAAAAAGTGATCAGCAGGAGGCAAATAACTATTACACTTCTTCAATGAAGCCAGCCTCCAAGGAGCAAGACGTTATGGAGGCAAGAGAGCAAGACATCAAGGATATTCTGTTGAACCCAGAGGATCCTGAATCCAAAATTTTTATAGGATCCGGGATCCTAGACAGTATTGAGCAGGATTTAGTATCCTTCTTGAAAAGAAGAAAATCTACCTTTGCTTGGAAACATGAAGACATGACAGGTATATCTAAGGATGTTATTACTCACAAACTTGGTATTGACAGGTCTTTCAAGCCAATACACCAAAAAAGGGGAAAGTTTGCACTTGAAAGGAATGACATTATCCAAGAAGAGGTAGACAAATTGCACAAGGCATGTAAGACATATTGACGAAGAATAAGAAGTTTGAGTGGACTGATAAGCATGAAGCTGCACTCAAGGCTCTTAAGGATTATCTATCCTCGGCACCAGCCCTGATGAAACTAGAAAATGGAGAATCATTATCCTTATACTTAGTTGTTTCAGCTAAAGCAGTAAGTGCACTCCTTGTTAAGGATCATGAAGGTACTCAACATCCTGTATATTATGTAAGTAAAAGTTTGCTTGATGCTGAATCCAGGTATTCTCATTTAGAAAAACTTATCCTTGCTTTAATCATGGCCTCTACTAAATTACGCCATTATTTTGAAACTCATGCCATTATTGTGAAAACTAACTTTCCTATCAAGAGTGTTCTCAGGAAACTTCAGATGTTAGGTAGAATGGCAAAGTGGGCAATTAAGCTTATTGCATATGACATTAAGTATGAACCCAGGACTGCCATCAAGTCCCAAGTTTTAGCTGACTTTGTGGCTGATTTCAGTAGTGATCTACAAAGGGAAGCTGAATTAGAAGTTCAACAACTTGAGAAGACCAAGGATCCTTGGACACTCTTCACGGATGGAGCTTCAAATTTTAAAGGAACTACACAAAGCACACTACTAAAATCGCCACAGGGGGACATTATACCCCAATCCATTGCATGTGAATTCCAAACCACTGATAATGAGGCAGAGTATGAGGCCTTGATAGCAGGTTTGCAATTAGCTAACAATATGAGGATCAGGTATCTTCAAGTATATGTAGATTCTCTATTAATTACTAACATTATAATGGTTCTTACACTGTCAAAGGTGAAAAGCTAATCAAGTACTTAGAAATAGTCAGGAAACTGGCAGATTCTTTTGCTTTTTTCAGTCTATCACAGGTACCCAGGGAAGAAAATGCAGAAGCTGATGCCCTAGCTAACCTTGGATCATTCCTAAAGATGCCAGAGGATGTGAAGATACCTATCATCCACATTTTAGCTCCTGCTATTGAGGATCACACAACTATGGAAATAGTAGAGGATTCTGCAATCATACCTAGTGATGATGCACAATCATATTCAGGATCCTGGATCCTTCCAATCCTGAGATATATACAACATGGAGAGATCCCTACTGGAGAAAATCCTAGAGCTTTCAAATTCAAGGTATCTCAATTCACAATACTAAATAACATGTTATATAAACGATCTCTTGCAGGTCCATATTTAAGGTGCATCGAGGATCCAGAAATTCAAGAAGTTCTGAAGGATTTCCATGAAGGAGATTGTGGAAACCACACTGGGGGCAGAGCACTATTCTCAAGGATCCTCATAACAGGAGCCTACAATGAAGAAGTATGCTGCGGAATATACAAAGAAGTGTGATGCTTGTCAAAGACACGGTAATATTCTACTCCAACCAGCATAACATTTGCATCTTAAGCAGAATCTTTTTCTCAAAGTCAGAGTTAAGATGGCCAGTTATCCACAAAGAGTAGCTGGAGCTTACAACAAGAATGTCAGGGTCAGAAAATTTTAAGTTAGTGATTTTGTGCTAAGGAAAGCATTCCAGAACACTACGAATTTAGCTGATGGCAAATTAGCAACAAAATGGAAGGTCCCTATCTAATTGAAGCTGAAGCAGGAAAGGGGGCATATCGTTTGTTAACAATGGATGGTGATCTCCTACCAAGAGCTTTGAATGCTGTTCATCTCAAAAAATACTTTAAGTAAGAAGGATCAGGGATCCTCAGCGATACCAGTATTCTGATTAAGGATCCGGGATCCTCAAAAGATATATGATTCTACATTTGGTAACACATTACTTCATTTTCATTTTCATTCATTTTATACTTATTACTTATCATAAGTTAAAGATGTTAATCAGTTAACATCTATTTTCACAAAGTTTAAGCTTTTGCAGAGTTGTTATCATTTTACAGAAGATCAAAGTGGTTGGCCAACTCTCCAAAGTTTATAGGCTTGTCCCCAGTTATTTGGGCTTGTCCCCAGTTTTGGGCTTGTCCCCAGTTTTGGGCCTGTCCCCAGTTTCGCCAGTAGCGCACGATGATCCTGGTGCAGTTCAAGGCAATGCGACCAGTACCCACTTTAGGGGCTGACAATTTCATTGTACTGGCTGTATTCAAGATCCTATGTATAATGGTAGACATACCATACATCCGTTATTAAGGTTTCTAACGTTTTCATGTTAGCTAAGGTTTCGGCATTTTCATGTCGCTCACGTTTGGATAGTCGCCAGTTTGGGCCATACACCAGTTTACACCCGTTTATTTGGGCTTGTCCCCAGTTTGTTGGGCTTGTCCCCAGTTTATTTGGGCTTGTTCCCGGTTTGTTGGGCTTGTCCCCAGTTTATTTGGGCTTGTCCCCAGTTATTATGGGTTCATTCCCAATTATTTGGCTTGGTCCCAAGTTTGTTTTTCTTACAGGATCTTGGAGCTCTAAAGTTGTACAAGTTCTGACAATAAGGATCCTGGATCCTCGAAACTTTACTTTTCACAGTTTATTTATTCAGTATTAATTTAAAAGGATATAGAATCCTAACTTGGATTCACTGGTATGTTATGTTCTAACTTTTTCTAAGCTGCAAGTTGTCTCTTATCCTTTTTGGTTAAGGATCATTGATCCACATTTGTCTAAACACTTCAAGTTTTCTGTAAAAAGTTTAACATTATCATCAGATTTCCAATAACTTTTCAGTTGTTTGGCGATGATATCTTTGAAAATAGAAAGCATACATAAAAAATAAAGAGGGAAGAAACAACAAATGTAGCTAAAGTAGTTTAATGTTATTACCCATTCATTGTGTATCAAAATCATCTGGCCTGGATTTCACCAGTAAAATCGTGGACCATCCACCTAGGCCGGATAGGGTTATCTAACAGTTAAAGTATCTATGCAGAAATTAAAGTTTAGGAAGGTTAATAGCGAACGGTGTAGAAGGATTCATTCTCCACAAACAGAAGGATCTTCTTGTCTGTAAAGGAACTTGAGGAGTTATCTCTAACTCTATATTTTGTAATGATGATTATAGCAGGTCTTATCAGTAACGATAGGCAGTTTAACGACTAGTTACCAGCAGCAACGGCTAGTCCGCTTCTAACGGAAATATGACAGCTGTGAATCCTTATCACAACTGCCATATTGGGGGCAATTGTTAGGGCATGGATTTTATGCTAGGGATCATCTATCCTGAGACTGGACATGGATCACGGATCCTTAACGGATTATGCAGGGAGTCTGAGGATCCAGGATCCTTAACAGAACTTATGATTTCTAACAATTGTCACGTTTTTAATGTTTATATGCAGATAATGGACGTTGTGGACTAAATCTCAGCTAGAATCTCGGGAATATTCCTTCAAGATGCCACACATGTGCTATTTTCGCAACGGTTATGGGAAAAGGACGTGGTCTTCCTTAATTTTCGGACTTGTTTGTTATTTCTAATTAAAGGGGCTGATCAAGTTTAGAGAACAGATTATGCAATAATCAGAAAACAGACACACTCTCTCGTGAATATCAGCTCTCAAACCCACTCACACTTTAGAAAATGTTGTACAACACTTGATCAGCTTCCGAAGTTGTAAACCTTTACTCGTTTAATGCACTTGGTGATCGGTAGTTTCCATCACTCGAGGTTTTTTATGCCGAAGATCATTCATTGATCAAGGGATTTTTCCTCGTATAAATCTCGGTGTTCATCGTTGATTTTTCGTTAATACATTTGTTCATTGATTTAAGCATCACACCTCAGAAAATCAGATTTGGTTACATTATCCTTATGTGATTTTTGACCAAAACAGATGATATGGTGGTAAAATCTAAGAAGGCTGAGGATCATCTCCGGGATATTGAAGGAGCATTCGATATCCTGGACCAGTACAACATGAAACTAAATTCTACCAAATGCCATTTCGGAGTGAGGGCATGAAAGTTTCTTGGATACATGGTGACTAAAAGGGGGATCGAAGCAAGCCCGGAACAGATTAAAGCTATCTTGGATATCAAGTCACCTTCAAAAATGAAAGATGTACAAAGATTAACAGGGCGAGTAGCAACATTAAACAGGTTTATATCAAGATCCTCAGAAAAATGCAAGGAATTCTATGATATCCTAAAGAAGAATAAGAAATTCAAATGGGGAGAGAAGCATGAAGCAGCCTTGCAGGAGTTGAAGCATTATCTTTCAACTGCACCTTTACTGAGGAAGCCCGAGGATGGTGAACCATTATCCCTGTATCTTGCAGTATCAGGGAATGCAGTAAGTGTTGTTCTTGTAAATGATCATGAAGGTCAGCAGTATCCTGTCTATTATGTTAGTAAAGTCTATTAGATGCTGAAAGTAGATATTCTCATTTAGAAAAATTAATATTGGCTCTAGTTATGGCATCAACAAAGCTTAGACATTATTTTAAGACACATAGGATTCATGTTAAAACTAATTATCTTGTTAAAAATGTGCTTAGAAAACCTGAGATGTCGGGTAGAATGGCTAAGTGGTCAGTAAAATTAAGTGCCTATGATCTAGTATATGAACCTAGGAATGCCATAAAGTCTCAGGCTCCAGCTGACTTTGTGGTTGATTTCAGCAGTGATATTCAAAAGGAAGTAGACCTAGAAGTACAACAGCTAGGAGAAAACTTAGAATCCTGGACATTATATACTGATGGTGCATCTAATGTGAGAGGTGTAGGATTGGGTATACTACTAAAATCGCCACAGGGGGGCATATTACCCCAGGCTATTAGGTGTGAATTTCCTGCCACTAATAATGAAGCTTTGATAGTAGGATTAGAGTTGGCCAGGAATATGAATATTAAAAGCTTACAAGTATTTGTTGATTCCTTGTTAATTACTAATCATTTTAATGGATCCTATGCAGTTAAAGGTGAGAAGTTAATCGAATATCTCGAAATTCTCAAAAAATTAGCAGGATATTTCGATGTTTTGACTCTTGAACAGGTACCGAGGGAGGATAATGCTGAAGCAGATGCTTTGGCAAATCTAGGATCGTCAGCCAAGATACCAGAGGGAACTCAGATACCAATACTACATATCCTATATCCTGTACTGGATCATTTCAAGTCTCAGGATAAGGAAGTAGCGAGTATTCAGGATCCTTATGACGAATATCCAGAAGAAGATCCCAAGTCCTGGACGACTCCAATTGTGAGATATCTCAAGGAAGGACATATTCCAAAGGATGAGAATCCTAAGGCTTTTAGGATGAAGGTATACCGATTCACTATTATAAATAATATTCTATATAAGAAATCCCTTGCAGGACCATACCTGAGGTGCTTGGAGGATCCCAAAACTAGAGAAGAGCTTCAAGATATACACGAAGGGGATTGTGGCAACCATACTGGGGCCAGATCATTATTCTCAAAGGTGTTGAGAACAGGATATTATTGGCCGACGATGAGAAAGGATGCTGCAGAATATGCTCGAAGATGCGATGCATGTCAGAGGCACAGCAATATATTGCATCAACCTGCTGAACCACTATATCATATTGCTTCCCCTTGGCCAGTCATGAAGTGGGGGATGGATATAGTGGGGAAATTGCCAAAAGCTCCAGGAGGAAAGGTTTTTATGCTGGCAATGATAGATTATTTCTCTAAGTGGGTTGAAGTTGAGGCATTTGTTCAAGTCAGAGACCAGGAAATAGTGTCCTTCATAAAAAGGAATATCCTGACCAGGTTTGGGGTACCAACTGAGATAATTTGTGACAATGGCTCTCAATTTATCAGTAAGAGAACATCCGATTTTTGTAAGAGTTGGGGAATTAAAATGATCACGTCTACTCCAGTACATCCTCAAGCAAATGGACAAGAAAAATCCTCGAACAAAATAATTGTCAACAATTTGAAGAAAAGACTAGGAACTAAGAAAGGAAGATGGGCAGAAGAATTACCCTTCGTTTTATGGGCTGATAGAACAACAGTGAAAAGCGCAATTGGGCAAACCCCATTTTCCTTAGTATTTGGAGCAGAAGCAGTAATCCTGACAGAGATGGTGATACCTACAGCAAGATCCAACCTCCGGGATCCTGAGAAGAATCCTGAAGCCCTATGCCAAGAATTGGATACTATCGATGAGACAAGGGATGCGACAAAGTTAAGAATGGCAGCATACCAACAGAGGATATCCAGAGCATATAACAAGAATCTAAGGACAAGAAGGTTTCAAGTTGGAGATTGGGTGTTAAGGAAAGCTTTTCAGAACACTACTAATCCTGCTGATGGAAAATTAGCTCCGAAATGGGAAGGACCTTATGAGATTGAATCAGAATCTGGGAAAGGAGCATACCGGCTTAAGAATATGGAGGGGGATATACTACCAAGATCCTAGAACGCTGTACACCACAAATCCTATTTCAAGTGAGTTTAGAAATTAATTTCTAACTCAAGATGGTATGAATTCAATCTCTTTTAAATATAATTCTTTTTTTATTTTGAACCTAATACTGACTTAAGCATCGGAGGGGTGTTAGCCAGGCTAGCACCCATCATAGTTTAAGGTTGTCTTGCAAAATATGCTTCAGGATATAACTCCAGGATATACATTCAGGATAATTCGAAGGATTAGAGGATTGGCCCCCTCTCTCACGTTTAAGGGATCCTGATCCCTTCACAGGTTTAAAGGTATTCACATTTCTCTCGAATTGGGTTTAAACACCCCGCCTGGAGCGCAAGTTATCCAGGGATAGTTCAAGATAGCGGGACCAGTCCATGTAAAAGTGGCTGTCAATTTCGTTATTGTTGGCTATATCCTGGATCCTAAAGGTATATGAGGATTGATCACCCTCTCTCGCGAAAGGGTATTTTCATACTATCTAAGGTTTAAAGGTTTTCACCTTTCTAAGTCTTGGAGTTTATACACTCCCGCCTGTAGCGCACGAAAATTTGGGATTTTCCCCATAATACTTAAGGGTTTTATCCCCAGAATATTAAGGATCTATCTCCAGAATATTTTAGGGTTTATCCCCTGTAATACGAAAATTATACACAAGTGTACAAACAGTTGCAATTGATATCCGAAAAATTTCTAAGTATTCGAAGACATTATGCACAGGGGACATTCCCACTAAGGTGTTGTGAAAAGTTCAAAGGATCAAGCTTGGCACAGTTCACTAAATATCCCAGACTGGGGACATCTTCGGTGGAAAGAGTATCAAAGGATTGGAGTTTAAGCATAAAGGTGTACTCTATTTCTGGTATGATCTTTCCTTTTTATTTTTTTAAGCCTTATCTGAATTAACTAAGTTTTTGAAACTATGTTCAACAAAGCGTGATTACAGCGTTTATGAGTATCCTGACCAAGATATATTCTCGGGATATATTTCAGGATATTCGGTTGGAATTTGAGACTATACTTGAACCAAAAATCAGTTATCAAAACAAGCTTTGTAAAAATAAAAATGAACAACAATGGATAAGGCCAAAAGAAAGTTAGTTTATTAACATAGCAAAAGTTTGTGCTTTTGGTTTCATCTCAAACCGAGACCCATCCACCAAAAGCATAATTAATATCTAACCATATTTACTTAACAGTTGAAGGATTCATCTCAAACCAAGACCCATCCACCTCCAACTGTTATATTGTTAAAAATAAACCATACTAACTGATGACCAAGGGTTTCGTCCTGTAACTCAGGATCCCTCCACCTTTGGCCATCATACTGTCTTAATGCAGGAAAGTAAATTGTTTAAAGGACAGAAAAAGGAAATTGTTCAACAACCACAGACTAACAAATTTGAAAAGTGGGCTCCGGCCTAGGCAAGAACATCCATCATCGCCCACTCCGCTGCTTTCAAGGAGCAGCACCTTCTTCACCAGCAGCCTTCCCTCCAGCATCCGCTCCATCATCACCATCAGGATTCTTTTCAGCATCAGCCGCCTCTTCCGCTGCTTTAGAAGCCTCTTCACCCGCAGGCTTAGCAGGATACTCAACAGGACTCCCCCCGAGATCTTTCAACTTTGCCTCCCAAGTACTTACATTCCAGGAGGGGCATTCAAAGCCCAAAGTTTTGGCTTCATAAGCCATCTTTAGCCTGGCTTGTAGGAGGGAAATTACAACTGACCCCTTGAGACCTTCTCGGTAGGTAGTCATATTCCGCTCAAATTGAAGATGGGCAGCATCCAGCTTGGCTTGGGCGTCTTCATTGGTCTTGTTGATAGCAGCTTTAGCCTCCTGGGTCACAGCTTTGAATTTATCCTCATAGTGTTGTGACTTAGCGGCGGCTATCATCCCCTGATCTGTGATGGTGGTCTCAGCTTTCCTCAGCTTCACTTCCAGCATCTTGTTTAGACCACAGCTTTCTTCATAGAGGCTCGTCAGGCATTCAAGACCCTACAAAACGGAGAAACAGGTATTAACGTACATTAACATATATAACCAGCATATGGTGCAGGATGTAGGTTAAGAATATGAACCTGGTTAAGGAAGTTGGTCATAAAACCGCTGGATTCAAGGAATCCATGGTTTTCATAGGGGAAGGTCTCGGATGATGCTGGAGAATCGGTTTCCTTTCTTTTACGGGAACTTGAGGCACGTGGCTTGGTAATAGGAGAGGGCTTAGGAACAGCTGTCGGTTTAGAGCTGGATACAGACTTAGAGGTGGAAGCAGGTTTGCTAGGTTCCTTCTTTACCTGGACAGGAATAGGGTAGCTGTCCAGTTCATCAAGGTCAAAGACTTCTGGAACTTTAGCTGGTGCTGCAAAACAGGGAAAATATCTAAATCTCTAGAGCTGGATACAGGCTTAGAGGTGGAAGCAGGTTTGCTAGGTTCCTTCTTCACTTGGACAGCAATAGGGTAGCTGTCCAGTTCATCAAGGTCAAAGACTTCTTGAACTTTAGCTGGTGCTGCAAAACAGGGAAAATATCTAAATCTCTATTCTTATCTCTTATTTTGTTAATTAAAAATATGCAAAGATTATGTGATCCTTACCAGACATATCTGATGAAGAATATTGGCTTGAACTTGGAAGATGCAGTGTAAAAGATCTGTTACAATCAGGCAACTGGTAGACCCTGTTGATTCTTTTTGGGATTCTTCATTGGGAGGAACCAATTCTTTGAAGTTTGCTGCATAAAAAACATCAGGATATTAGTACAGGATACATCATCAGGATATGTTTGGGGATATCTTAAAGCCCTAAACCCTACCGGAGGTCAACCATTTCACCGGAAGGCTTTTGCCCTCGGGAATGGAATCCCGTCTAACAAAGAAAAATTTTTGTTGCCACCCATCCTCATTTTTGAAGCTTTGAGGATGAGGGGGTTGCTAGAGGTTGAGAAAAGCAAGAAGCGACTATTGTCGTGGGATCGGAGACGGTAAGCAAGCGGAAGGTCTTCGATACAGAGATCGGGGACGTGAAGGGTTTTGATCTGGTTAAGCATGATAAGTACTCTCCAGACCATAGGCATTGTTTGGGCAAAACAGAGGCCGGTGATTCGAATGAACTCCATGATAAATTCTGGAAAGGGATATCGAAGACCAAGGGAAAATGGATATGATGAGAAACAGATCCATTCTTCGGAAGATACGTCAGAACGGATGCTCCGGTCAAATGGGCGGATAATCGCCATGTCAGAGAAAGCACCAGAGGTTCTTAATGCGGCGATATCGGCGTTGTCAAAAGAACACACCTCCTTCTCGGGGTGTTTGAGCAGGTTCTGATTAACAAATGACGAGGTGGACTCGCCGGAATTAGAGCGTGTTCTGGTGGCCATCGTAAAATTTGAGCGAAGAAGTTCTAAGAGATAAGAAAAGAGAAATACCTGAGAAATCTGAGGAAGGTGATCGTTTATCAACAAGAAAAAGAGAAGATATAGGGGTAAGATAGATGGCCATCGAGTGAAAAGCGCGTTGGAAGTTGCACAATGTCACCTCAATCGTCACTTCAATTTAATTGCCTCGGTTCACGAGATAAGTCTTAAAATATATGCATTGGAATTGGTATACCAACAGATATATTTTGGGGACAATTGTTATGGGTGGATTTCTGCTCATATATCCTGAATAATATTCTGACTATGTTTTTGTTATTGTGATCAGGATACCGGATCTGTATATTGGTAACATCCTGATACAGTATCCTGGTAGTGACTAATTAATTCACGTGCAGATTAATGAAGCAAGTCTATAACGTTCAAGTGGAATTTTTCTCCCAAAGACTCGGGCTAATCTGTTGGAATAGGAACGTTGAAGCCGGAAGACGTGGACTACAACGTTCACAAAGGGAATATTCGCTATATCCCGGATTTGTAGGCTAGTTAGTTAGTTTTCTTTTACTATAAATAGGATTGATCGGATCAGATAAGAACACACACAACTCACCTCACACTCTTGCTCTCTCTAGCTGCAAACACTTACAAACACTTACACTTGTATTCAAATCGCATTGTAACACCTAGTTGATCCGTATCATATCCTGCACTGTATCCTGACATTTGAAGCAAGAAGAAGAACTAGGCAGCTGCGATTGTCAGCTCCCGAGGTTTTACGCCGGCGATCTAGATTGATCAAGGGCTTTCCTCGTACATCCTGTGTCACCCTTTACCTTTATGCTCATTGTTTGATTGTAAATACAGCTCGATATCCTGAGCCGTATTCTGAAAACTGTTTTTACTAATTACTTAATCAGCATATTTTTCACAAATCTATCTAGCACACTACCTCACATAACTAATTTGATCACTAAATTACTTAGGTAATTTTTGACTAAAACACCTATGGAATTTTTTTTTTGATGATATTGCTTAAAATTTTGACAGTGTGTTTAAATAGATGAAACTCAATACACCGTTAACCAACGGTCTAGTGTAGGGTTTTTTTAGAGTTTAACTAGAGTGTCTAGGTTAGTTTTTATTTAGTTTAGATCATACTTAGTGTATCAAGTTAACTTCGATTTGTATCTTTATTTGGTTTATCCGTTTTACTTTCTCTTTTGTTTTTAGTTTTTTTTCATAGTTTATTATTAGTTTTTTTAATTTATTTTAATGTCTTTTCATGTTCTTTTGTGTTTCTAGTGTAGTTCGCCTTATTTTATGTTATTTTGTTTATTTCTCACCTGCGGTAGAGGTTCCTGTAAAAAAGGTGGTTTTTGTGAGAAAGGTAAGAAAGAATCTACACCATTAGATCTTTGATCTAATGGTTGAGATCATAATGGCAAAATTGTAAATAATGTTTACTATTAAACATATTAAATCTCTAGATTAAGGGTATACAGGTAAATTTAACATTTTTAAATTAAGAAACTAACATTAATGCACATGCAACTTCCCCCCATCTTTTTTAAACTTCAATAACTTTTTATACGTAACTTTTTTTTTAAATTACACCATAATAACGAGCGTTTTTTTATCTTTAATATGAGTATCATATTGCTATACTTATATAGAGAAAAAAATACGTTTCGATCAGATGTTTAGTCCATGATGTTTTGTCTATGTTTATACAGTGGGGTTTTAATTGTATTGTGATTCAAAGCGTGGTGTTTTAAACACATACTGAAATACAGGTGTAAAACACTATACGATGAACATGCGAAGAACATCTACTGGAATGTAGGTTTTAAAACACCATGGTGTTTTAACATATGGAATCTGGAACATCTACTAGCTTGCAGATGTAAAACACCATGCATGTAGGTTTAAAACACCATGTACAATAACCATACTATAAACATTATACTAAGAACACATTCTGGAAATGGAGGTAGTGTCTTTAATAGTTTTATATTCTTATTGAATGGTGTTATATAATTATTGAATGGTGTTATATACTTATTGAATGGTGTTATATAATTATTGAATGGTGTTATATATGTGCTGAATGGTGATTTTGCAGTGTTATTCGTAGTGCTTTTATAAAGATCTTTAAAATGGTGTTATATACTTATTGAATGGTGTTATATACGTGCTGAATGGTGGTTGCAGTGTTATTCGTAGTGTTTTTATGGAGATCTTTTAAAAAATCATGTTCCTATAAATAAGGTGACGGTTATAGAAAGTTTTGAATTAACTGAATCAATGATAAAATTACTTGTTTACCCTTTTGAATTAATTTAGACTGATGACACATGTCATCTCCATAATATTTCTCACACTTCTCACACTTTTATCCTTTTTACAATAAGTTATGAGAAAAATAAAAAAAATGTATAGATCAAAAGGCAATCAATCAATGGAGATGCAATTAAATATGAACTTTATAACGAGATCGTAAAAGAAGTATTTGATATAAACAAGAGAGCAAACATAAGAAAAAGATTTCATACACCTATTTCATGTACATATATCATATAGATAGATCAATACAACAACCCTAAAGCCCATTAACATTAGGTCAGGCTTGGCCTATGGGCCTGAATGTCTGCATTCATAACACTCCCCCTCAGACATTTAGAAATACACATACACTGTTAACATTATACTACTAGATAATGTTTACACGATTCTTCAGGACCGATGTTAACTGATACTGCAGGACCAGTTATGTTGCCTCATTAAAACCTTACTAAGAAAAACCCAGTGGGATAAAACTTAGTCAAGGAAAAAGAGTACATACACTGTGTATATTATGGGTACATTACTCCCCCTCAATTTTACTTGTAAATCTTGATGATGTTGAATCCAATCTTCTGTGACAATTGTTTGACTTGATATTTTGCGTAGTCTTCTTTGATTTGACTCAATTTTACTTGTATATCTTGATTTGAGTGTTGTTGTCTACATTGTCTTCATACAGTATGGCTTGAGCTTCTCTTGATCAACTCTAATCTACATACTTCTTAAATATGCTGAAATCTTCGACCTTTATAACTTGTATCTGGATTGAGATCGAACTCTATGCGAGTCTAATATATATCAATTATAACCCAGGACGCCATATTGTTCTTGCGGAACTATCCCGTGTCTCGAGTTTGTAAATATGTCAAATAATTATTTAATGCGCTTTATAATTCTGCCTCGTTAAAAACCATGCCAGGAAAACCCAATGGGACAAAACCGTAGCTAAGGAAAAAGACTGCACTACGCATTATACATAATTAACAACATGATTTATGATGATGTTAAATTAGTACTTAGGGACCTATAAGATAAACTGATACTACTGGATCAGTTATGTTGTCTCGTTAAAAACCTTAACAAGAAAACCCAATGGGAAAACTTAGTGAAGGGAAAAAGAGTGCAACATTTGAGATTAGAACTGTAATCTTACCAATACATCTAGCAAGAACGTAATATCAGATGGCGTCTTGTTTGCAAGATACGTCAATGCTCTGGTCGCAATTAAGTATGGTACTTCTTGACTAAGTAGTTCAACATCCCTTTCTTGGGGTTGATAAGAATATTTTTCTATGTCAAGCGATCAGACAATCGTTCATGTACTCAACGAATGAGCTTTTTCTATATAACATCTTCTAGATGTAGTCAGATTGATGAGCAAAAATAGTACATATATACTCGAACTACAGGTCGAGAATAACTACACTTTGTAAAAGTCATTCAAAATTTTCCTCTTTAGTTTGAGAGTTCCCTCTCGATGATGTTTACATTATCACTGTAAGAGTGAAATCTTGTTAAATAGATGTAGCTCATTTTATCAAAATTATACCTCTCTTTTTAGAGTATAGTCGACTGTACCACATACGAGTAGTTTCCTTTAAGATTCATATATATAACACATATGGGGTTATTGTTTCATAATGCTTTGAGCATTTTTACTCCTTCAGGGGTTTTCATACAGATGTCATTTGCAATTGTCTCGTACATGTATACGGTGATGGCATCCATAAGTTGTTTTATCTGAAGTCATTCTGAGATTGCGATGCAGCTTAAACATCTAAAGGTTATCGCATCCACTACAGGGGTATACGTTTCCTCGTAATCAACTGCTGGGATTTGGGAAAAATCTTTATGTTAAAATGCGTGCCTTACATCGCAAAAACTCGTTATTTACGTTTCCTTTTATTTAAAGACACCCATTTATAACCTACTGGTTTGACGTCTATGGGTGTTCGAACTGCTGGTTCGAAAACGTTTAGTTTGTCGAGCAAATTTAGTTCAACCTTAAGTCATGTAGCCATTTTGGCTATTTGCGTGCGCACACTTTTGCACACTTTCTATATACGTAATCTTTTTTTTTCATCGATTACATCTATTGCTATAGCATAATCAAATATATCATTTTACACGTGTTTCATTACGGTTCCATATTGTACTTATTTTGTACATAATTCATCGCGATCTCATATTTGTTTGGTACTAGAGTTTGTTTTAGAACTCCATTAGCCTCTTTTGGGGTTTTGACAACAACCTTCTTTAAGGTTTAGTATGCAACCACTTCTGGGGTTTTGTATGCCACCACTTATGGTGTTTTATGTGCCACCTCTTTTGGGGTTACACCAACTGCGTTACTCTGCTCTTTTTGTGTTTGTGGGTTTTATCTTTTTGGAACCGGTTAGCATGTTTCAATGGTCCCATATAAGAGGGATTGTTTGTAGGAGTTTATTGTTTGGAAGGGCATAAAAATTTATTTGCCACAAAAAAACTAACTAGGCATATGATAAGGCATTTTGGGAGCAATGTTTTTACATTACTTAGAGGTGCTAAGGTGCCGGTTAGCATGTTTGATTGCTTAGCATACCATGATGCTATCTTGATGACCTATTTGGTCATGCCATGTGGTGAACGTATAAATATTCAATAACTTCTGGTTACTGGCCATATTTGATTTAATGGAATATTGTGGAAAATTAGTATCATTTCTAGTAACTTCTAATATAGTCTTCTGGCCATATTTGCTATATGATATATTTTAGATATTTAGTACATTTTCTTTTACACGATTCCAAGGTGATGACTTTTCATTCAAACATAGTGGAAACTTAATAAATTTCTTCGGTATACATTAGAATATGATGCATTATGAATTACAAAATTCAATATCAGCGGGTAAACTATCAATGCACTTCTGGAGCATTTAATATGCTATTAATACGTGAAATAGTATCAATAGCGTCTCTACCAAGACAACTAAAAATTATATTACTTATGTTTGTGACAGTGTTAGTTGTGATGTGTATCAGACATTTGCCACCTCAATTTGTGATCGCTCTACTGGAGCTTCTAGATTTGCATATGCATGATACATGCATTCACGTGAGTAGGATAAGGTCTTTGTGTATCACTGGTTGGTCAATACACATTTGAAGCAATGTGAATGTTTGTATTTCCCCTTCTCGCAATTGCCTCTTAGTAAGCGACTCATATTATGTTCGTTTGGGCCATAGATGTCAGTTTTTTTTTTCATGATCATCCACACGTAAGGCCTATATTGCGGCCGATAATCCTTTGCTCCTCTAGTGACATTAACAAATTATAACATTTATATCCGAGCGTTTTGTGAATTCACATTCTCGGTATTGCTGCATCAGGAGCATGTCGAGAAGATTTATAGCAAGCTTTTCAAAGGATGACTAACTTCTGGTGGTCAAACATGTCGATCGGGTATCTTCACACGTCTAGAATACGTCATGGAGGAGAAATATTATAGTTTTAGCCTTTGTTTAGAGGGAAAACATGTACTATTCATAAGGTTTTCCATCACTAGGCTATATGTTAGCCAAAAACGAGTGCGATGAACTAAAGTTTGGGTTGAACTTGAAAAATCATTCTTAAAACAAACGGGACTTTGTATACATTTGGGAGAACTTCGGGTTCTCAACATTGATTTAGGATTCATGTGAAATTTAGTATAAATGAGCATCAACACTAACTCAAGTGAATTATTATCTATCAATTTAAGTAACTAACATCAGAATAGTTTACTTAAGCTAAAGTCCACTAACTATTTTCATAGCTATTTTTCATCATTTTCGTGTAAGCGCACATTTCTAATGACTATATCAATGTCTATTAATATATGTTTAGCAACAACAAGCAATTAGAAGAATAACCATACAATTAATTATGTTGACTATGCATGGCATTGTAACAAGCTGAAATATCAAATCACTGAAGCATAACAATGTTTATCTCAGCGTAGTTGTTTGGTAACTAACTACCAACGAAATTTGTATTAATTTGTTTAGCACATTTAACTTGTCAAAAGGCAATACATATAACATATATGCTATCTAAAACAATGAGACCAACAGAAGTATTGCTAAACAAATGAAATCCATAATATCTACCCATAAGCAAGTTATATGCAAGTTAATTATTCACAATTTATATGCATATCAATTACATATATAAATCACACACAATCCTAGGACATTATACGTATACATATATGAGTGTGTGAGTGTTAAAAGATTAAGCTCATATTAATTTGCTTGTCATGTGTAGAAAAAAAAAACAATTGAATTTCCGAGGATTGAAGAAATGTTGGTAATTTTAGTGATTATCAACATCTGTAGTGGTATTGGATTAACTCGTTGAATAGGTATTCTCGTTATATATTAACCAAGTTAGGTGATGCAGGAATGGCGGACTTAGTTGTTATAACGGGCTGGTGTGTTATCGGATTTGGGTCAACTACCTTTATTAAATGGATTAATTAATTAATTGATTAATTAATTAATTAATTGTGTAGAGTTACATTGTTTTATGAAATTAACTTATTAATAAAGGTGTCATTTATTTGCCAGTAAATACCAATTAATTAATTAATTGTGTGATGAAAACATTAATTTATTCAATTCCCCATGTTAATGCATGGCTCATGTAATGAAAAAAAATATATATAATGTATTAAGTTTAAAGTAATAGTCTTAGTTGCTAAAAAGTTGCGCCAACGGTTATTTGTTTTTTTTCATTATAATCAGAGAAAATTAAGGAAAAACCGTTTGAAGGAAAATCAAGAAAAGACGAAAAATTTGCCGGCTGTTACGTTTACAGGCCACTCCATTTTCTTGAGCCCTCACGAACAACCGACCGTGTTACCGTAAAAAAATTTTTTGGATGTTGCATCACATGATCGAATTCACAATGGAAAGGTAACATACCAATTGATTGAGTAGGTTTTAATCGAGATCTATAACAGATCTCCGACCACCATTTAAATTTACGGTCAGAAACCCAACATTATATTTTCATTTAAAACTTAGCTACTACCTAGCTTGTGCTATGATCAGAATATATATTATTTAAATGGAATTAGTTGTTACCTGGTTGCCGACTAAAAAGGAAAACGGAAGAATTCGGTGTCTATCACTGTGGGCACATGTCATAGTTTCTGGAGATTGTGAGTTGTGACTGCAACGTAGCCATTACAACCATCACCTATCCTAGTAACTCTCCTTCGGTTTTTATCTATGGTGCTCGCTTGCTTTTTTCACAATGCTAGCAATAACCAAAAAGGATCTTCGAAAGATTGTCAAGGATCTCCCATGATAATTTTATGAAAAAGAATGAGATTAAAAACACTGATGTAAGAGAGCAATCGTGCTGATAACGTGATATAAACAAGAGAGCAAACATAAAAAAAAGATTTCATACACCTATTTGATGTACATATATCATATATATATATATATATATATATATATATATATATATATATATATATAGGGAGAAGATCATGCGAGAACCACCTCTTATTGTGAGAACCGCGAGAACCAATGTGAACACACCAAAAATGCCTAAAAATAGCTAAAAATCACACAAATTTTTTTTTTTTTGAATTTTTTAATATTTTTAATAAAAAAATCGCTACTTTTCGAAGCAAAAAAAAAAAAAAAAAATTTAAATATATTTTTTTTTTAATTTTTTTTTTTTTGCTTATAAAAGTAGCGATTTTAACATAAAAAATATTAAAAAATTTTAGATTTTTTTTAGATTTTTTTAGGTTTTTTGGGGTTTAGTTTTTAGCATTTTAGCTTGTGGGGGGGGGGGGGGGGGGGTGGGGGGTTTAGGTTTTTGGGGGGAGGGGGGTTTAGGTTTTTTTGGGAGGGGGGGGGGGGGTGGGGTTAGGTTTTTTTTAGCATTTAGCTTGGGGGGGGGGGGTTAGGTTTTTTGGGGGTGGGGGGTGGGGGTTAGGTTTTTTTAGCTATTTTAGGTTGTGTTCACATTGGTTCTCAAGGTTCTCACAATAAGGGTGGTTCTCGCATGAGCCCCTCCCTATATATATATATATATATATAGATTAATACAACATCCTTAAACCCCATTAACATTAGGTCAGGCTTGGCCTGTGGGCCTGAATATCTGATTCATAATAGTATTTACATTGTTGTTGTACAAACTAAGTATTTATACCCTTTACATATTTACAAAATTTACCCTCTAGAATAACTATTTACATTATGTCTAATAGGTGGGTGTTTGCTTGAGTCATAGGTTCTTCAATAGTTGGGTTGGGTTGCATATCAAATAAGGTTTATGTCATAACATGTTTGGTCAAAACAAACAAGTTTAAAAATGATTTGAAACGTATAAGGTTGGGTTGACTTATTAATTATCACTCTTTTCTTTTGGAGCTTTTCTTTCGTTTTATAAGCAACCCAATATAATAAATCTGGAAGATCATGTTTTTGTCTTTCAAAGTCTTATCTATTAATAGAAATAAATTTGAATATTAATTTTGTGTATAGCAAGAGATATAGGCAAATAGCCCACGTTTTCTTTGTTACACGCTCCTTTAATAGACTATGTCGTCGGACTTACAAGTTCAAAGTTCCAACCCACGTTATATCTACCTTCACCCATTTCAACATATTGAGTATATAATTATATTTCAAGTTTACCTAGTGATTTAGAAAACTGGCCACTTAAGTTATTTCTAAAGTCTAAAGACTATAGAAAGAAATGATAAAAAAAACAAGTGATGAATTAATAAAAGATTAGTTGTTTAAGAAAACATAAAAATATAAACAGAAGCAAATTCTATGCTTCTTTACCTTACAAGAACCATTGAATCGGTTTCGAGATTATCTAACCGAACGTTTGAAATATTCGACCGGTTACTTTATAAAATAGCTTTGAATTGACTCAGTTTAATAATTTTAACACGCGAAGAAAAAAGATTGTTTTACTCCGACCAAGTCTAGTTGCAATTTTTAAGATTGTGTAGTAGTTAAACTTTTCCATGCTTTTGTCATTTTATCAATTTTGGCAACCGTAAACGAAGAATGCGACATTTGCAAGTTGCAACTATTATTTAATTATTTAAATAATGTGGGTTTAGCTAACAACCAACGTGGACTAAACTTTTATCATCGTTTTCCAGTTAGATTCCTGATTCCTGAATTAACTCTTTTAGTTTTTATCTGATATTAAGCAAATACCTTATATGTTCCTTTTTTATACATTTCTTCGATATTAATATAAAAAATAAGTATAAATTCATCTTGAAAAGACTTTCTTTGTTTTCGTTTTGAATATAGACGACTAGAAAGTTAACAAAACTAGATATACGATAAAACTTGAACTTTCTAAGTCTTCAAAGCAATAAACTATTTTTCTCATTTTTGGAAAGTACTAAATTCATGATATTCAACACATATGATTGATAATATTTGTAATAAAAATCTATGTATATTTATTTTACATAGTTCTATTGACAATTTAACCTAATACTTTTCTGATTTTGATATCGCTCTCCTACATGTCCACATTAGTGTGAGTTGATCATTTTTATATTAATCTTATTATATCTCGATATAGCTGTGAAAATGTCCACATTAGTGTTTAGTTGATCATCAGAGTTGTTGCTCGATACTTGTTAAAGCAATTATCAATAATATTATAAAAGTAATTTCAATTCTGGTTGGGTGGTAGACGCTTCTGTTTATGTGGAGAAAATCAGGGTTCAAATCATGACATGCATGATTTAGATTTAGATTAAGTTGGTGTAATTTAGAAGAATGAAAACATATTCGCAATTCAAAAAATTTGATATTAAACTATAATATTTAATATGGATAAAGATCAAATACAAGTAAACTTAACGTATAAAACGTACGAATTGAAGGAAAGGATAAAAAGACTCGATGTCATTTTTGTAATTATGAGTAACTATCAAAATTACTCTTGTAGAGTAATTTTGATCTTTTGTAGAGTAATTTTATAAAATGTTCTTGTAGAGTAATTTTGATATTTTGTAGAGTAATTTTGTAAAATGAACCTGTAGCTTGTAGAGTAATTTTGATCCTGTAGAGTAATTTTGATCTTTTGTAGAGTAATTTTGATGCTGTAGAGTAATTTTGATATTTTGTAATTATGAGCAACTATCAAAATTACTCTTGTAGAGTAATTTTGATCTTTTGTAAAGTAATTTTATAAAATGTTCTTTTAGATTAATTTTGATATTTTGTAGAGTAATTTTGTAAAATGAACATGTAGCCTGTAGAGTAATTTTGATCTTTTGTAGAGCAATTTTGATCCTGTAGAGTAATTTTGATATTTTGTAGAGTAATTTTGTAAAATGATCCTATACAGTAATTTTGTTAGCATTTAGCGATGAGGTTTAGCTTTATGGTTTAGTTTTTAGCTTTTAGTTTGGGTGGGTGGGGGGGGGGGGGGGTTAGTGTAATTTTGATAATTACCCTACAAGACCAAAATGACTCTACAAAAGATCAAATTTACTCTACAGTTTTTTGGGGGTGGGGGGGGGGGGGGTAGGTTTTTTTTTGGGAGGGGGGTTAGTGTAATTTTGATAATTACCCTACAAGAACAAAATTACTCTACAAGACCATTTTACAAAGAGAAAAATGCCCGGATAGTCCCTGTGGTTTCGCCTTTTTTCACCTATAGTCCATATCTTTCTAAAACTACTTGAATAGTCCCCAAGTTTTCGATTTTTGTTCTCGGATAGTCCCTGGGTCTAACTTCAGTTACTTTTCTCAGTTAAGTGGGTGTTGAAATGACCAAAATACCCTTTCCTTAAAAGGCCAAACCATAGGGACTATCCGGGCACCTTCTCTTTTTTTTAATTCACATCAAATCTGTAATTTGAAATGATTTCAGTTTGACCTCAAAAGTCAAAATTCAAATGGTAAGATTTGATGTGAATTAAAAAAAAGAGAAGGTGCCCGGATAGTCCCTATGGTTTGGCCTTTTAAGGAAAGGGTATTTTGGTCATTTCAACACCCACTTAACTGAGAAAAGTAACTGAAGTTAGACCCAGGGACTATTCGAGAACAAAAATCGAAAACTTTGGGACTATTCAAGTAGTTTTAGAAAGATAGGGACTATAGGTGAAAAAAGGCGAAACCACAGGGACTATCCGGGCATTTTTCTCTTTTACAAAATTACTTTACAAAAGATCAAAATTACTCTACAGGTACATTTGTAGAGTAACTTTGATAGTTACTTATAGTTACAAAAATGCCACCGCCTACTTTTTCCTTTTCATGCAATTCGTATGTTTTGTACGTTAAGTTTATTTTTACAATAACTTTCCCTATTTAATATTAGGTTCAGATAAAAACTTGAATAAGATTATTTAATTATTCATTCGGTTGTAAAGTTGTTTTTTTATGATAAAGATCGGGTGAGTGTGTAGTTTTGTTTCGAATGCTTTGACATAGAATAAATCGACTCAGTTCCCATTCTTTTCCGGTGCACTCACTTTATAGCCCAGATCTCATCGGATTTTTGGGAACCTGTTTCTGGCGGAGAATCTGTTCGCTACCGAAGATTTGAATTCCGATAAGTTTACCATCGAAACTTTTTAGGCGATTGTCACAGCCGGGCTCATTACCGACGGATTACCGATTACAATCTGTTATTTCTATAGTTACTATTTAGAGTAAAATGCATGGATAGTCCCTGTGGTTTTGCAAAGTTTCAGCTATAGTCCCCAGATTTTGGAAATTACACTCATAGTCCCTGTGGTTTGACAGTTTGTTACGCTGATAGTCCCTGGAGTGGATGTGGGTTAGTTTTCTCAGTTAAGTCCATGTGAAATTATAAAATTACCCTTGCTTTTATTATATTCATCAACATCATCATCATTCAACAGACTCATTCATCAGTTCACTCATCTTAGCAAGAACACATTAATCATTCATCCAAAAATCCAATTCTAAGAACACATCTTCAAAATTCACCAACCGTATATCGAAACAACAATCTGAATCAAAACAACAAATCACTTCTTCGAGCAAAAACAAACCGTACATTTACCTTCAAACATTAACCAAACTATATGTTAGTGTACGAATAACAACTGAAATAATCACCGATCACCAATTCATCGCAGTGATACTTACAGATAACCCTTCTTCACCAGTACCAGCCAACGTCAGTAAAAGTATATCAAAATGCTTACTTCTCCAGCATTAAATATAAACCTCTACTTATCAAAAAACAGCAAGACTGAAGGTGATGTATCTTGAGTATCCATACCTGTTCCTAAAATCTGCAAAAAAAAAATAATAATATTAATAATAATAAAAAAACCCCACCAATTAACCCCTTTCCAACACAAAGTACAAATCAAAGTTACAATCTTTATAATAATCTTGAACAACATATACCTGAACATAAGATATGGTGTTAACAGGATTAAGCCTTCTAACTTTCAATTTCAAATCTTTAGGCCCACTCTTATCTCTACCTTCAGCCCTTTTCTTGTTAAACCCACCACTACTGATTCCAAGCTTCTTGCTTTCTTCCATTGATGACACCCCTTTTTTTCTCCTTGCTAACACTCTGTTTCAAAGACCCAGAACTGAAAGATTTTGAACTGGGTTTTCTTGAAGCAAGACAGGTGAATAAAGGGTAAGAAAAAGAAAGATTTTTGGTGGGATGTTGTGGGTGAATTTGAGGGTTTGATTGGGTTTAAGAGAAGAAAGAAAAAAAAAGAGGGATTTTTGGTGGGTTTTGGTGGGATGTTGTTGAATGATGATGATGTTGATGAATATAATAAAAGCAAGGGTAATTTTGTAATTTCACATGGACTTAACTGAGAAAACTAACCCACATCCACTCTAGGGACTATCAGCGTAACAAACTGTCAAACCACAGGGACTATGAGTGTGTAATTTCCAAAATCTGGGGACTATAGCTGAAACTTTACAAAACTACATGGACTATCCGTGCATTTTACTCTACTATTTATAAAGAGTAACGCCGCAAACGGTAGCATGTCTCTTTCTCAGAAACTCAAATGGGCAACCGGCAATAATTTTTCTTTTTGTCACAATCGCCTTACCATTCCCGCAGTTGACTTTTCCCAAAGCTACATTTGACGGTCACCAACACGTCACTATAACATAATCACTGTCCAATCAAAGTTTTTGTCCGTTTTTTATTATTCTTTCTTATACCATTAAGTAAACCCTTCAACCTTCATATATATCACATTAGCACCTATCTCATATACCCCTCTTCCAAAATTCAAACTTTCTTTCTTCTGTTTAGCTGCACTTTTGCAACTTAATTGAAAAAATGAGTTCTTTAAAGTTTCTTGATGGTGATCATAAACAACAGATGAAAAGTGGGATCGTAATCAACGGTCCGCGACCGTCGCCATTAAATATCAAACAAGAATCTCACACAATCCACAAAAACCACCATCATCAGCAGCAGCAGCATCAGCAGCAAAAACAAATCCGAAAGCCGGTGATAATCTACATTCATTCACCGGAAATCATCCACACGAAACCTCATGAGTTCATGGCTCTTGTTCAGAAGCTCACAGGTTGTTCTAGCTCCAATGATCAACAACAACAACAACAACAAAAGAAGAATAAAATGAAGAAGAAAACCCTAAAGCAAGATGGGCATGATCTTAATGCTAATCAACATTTTAATGATTCTAGTGTCACACATAAGAGAGATGAGAGTATGAAATCCAAGAGTCCGATGTTTAAGACGCCTTCGAATCCGTATGTAGCGGATGTCCCGCTTTTTACACCGAGTGATCACTTCTTCTCGCCTCACCCTTTTCTGTCGCCTGGTTCTATTCTACAGATCATGAAAGAGCTTCCTGAATATTGACCAAAGCGTATGTTGATTCATTTAATTCTTATTAAGGTGTTTAATTAATTATTATACTTGTTTATAGACTTTGTTAAAGTTAGATTTCGTGATTAACTTCAGAACTAGTTGCAATTAGGGTTTGGTGACTTGGTCTATAAGGAAATATATTTATGTGTATGTGACTGATTGTTTAATTTGTTCTTTGTTTCGTGTATTCTTTATGGGTTTTGCCCTTATGTAGTGATCGAAATATGTTTATGATGATACGTATTAATTGTATAATCAGTTTGCTCTTTGGTTTTGCAAAGGATTCTTGATGGATGAAAATCTATAAAGTCAACTAAGA
Organism: Helianthus tuberosus; assembly: GCA_030545235.1. Classification (NCBI taxonomy): domain Eukaryota; kingdom Viridiplantae; phylum Streptophyta; class Magnoliopsida; order Asterales; family Asteraceae; genus Helianthus; species Helianthus tuberosus. The sequence continues at coordinate 31,147 of JARYGA010041622.1, forward strand.
TTCATACGTGTAAGGATGTTTAATTTGTAGGGTTAAATTAAGATCATATGTTTGAATCAGATCGAGGATCAAATGTTTAGTTTGTTCCTTGTTCTTCAGTACTGAAATCGAAGCAACAGTTATAAAATCGAAAGTAACTTCTAAAACTACCAACTGTCATGACAATTCTCCCCTAGATTTAGAGTTCATTTTGGTCATATTTCAGGTAACAATTTTCTCAAAAGATTACATACGCATTCTTGATTTCTCTATGAGAATTATCTGACTGAATATCCGTAAGTATCAGAAAAATAATACAATCTAAAAGTGTTTATACGACTTTAAGAGATATCAAAGTCATCACAAATCACAAAACCAACAAAATTGATCCATATTAATGGTACAAATGTTTATAAAATGTACCTATGCCTGGTTTTAGAGTTATATCTTTCATCTAATCGGTCTTTTTTAAATATTAATCTTATCTACTCATAATAATACTACATCAAATGTCCATGATGGTACAACCACCCTCAACCTCTCGGGATGGGGCAACACCTTATACAGTGGCAAAGCTTGAGATTTCCGACCGGGGGTCGAAAACGTATACACCCAAAAATTTCAATAAAACGGGGGGTCGAAAACGTATATACCAAAAAAAAATTATACGAAAACTACATACTCTCCACTACTGAGCGAAAAGTTCGGAGGGTCGGCCGCCCCCTCCCGCCCCCACTATCCTACGCCCTTGACCTTATACACCACCTGAATACCACTAAACTAAAGACTTGCTTGTATCTAATCTCTCTCTCTCGCGCGCTCTCTTGCAAATGGGAAAAGCCTTTACAATTACAATCCTACAATAGTAGGCTAAATGGAATGCAATGGGATGGGATGGAAATTGGGAGGCGGCACGTGGTATCGTCTGGGTACTAATAAATTTTGATCCTGGTCAAGTTCTAGTCACTGATCATATTGTGTATCTCTCTCTCTAGGCTTTTCTATCTCTCTTTATGTTTTATTCAATTTGTTCAAAAATGGTTTACAATATGCATTTCAATACTTTAGAGAGGGGATGAAATGAAAAAAAAAAAAAACAAACATGATGTCCCGCTTATATGGCCTAATATTGGGAGACTTGATGTGCTAAAAATAGTTTAGAGTAAAGTACACGGATGGTCCCTGTGGTTTTCCAAAATTTTGGATTTGGTCCCTAGCTTTTCAAAAGTACACAGATGGTCCTTGTAGTTTGCACTTGGTAACACATTTAGTCCCTAGATTTTTCCATAAGTACATGGATGGTCCCTGTGGTTTGCACTTTGTAACGCATTTAGTCCCTATCTTGGACATGCTAAAACCTTTAGATTTGTTGGTTGGGGACTGAATACGTTACAAAGGGCAAACCACAGGGACCATCCGTGTACTTTTGATAAGCTAGGGACTAAATCCAAAATTTTGGTAAACCACAGGGACCATCCGTGTACTTTACTCAATAGTTTAATTAAAATGACTTAATTTAAGCTAATTTAGACACTAAGTAATACTCTAAACTCGACTAAACTACTAACCGGCAAGCGAACCGATCTACTCTAGTAAAGCTAAGTAAGTCCGGAAATCAAACTCACAGTACTCAATTTAACTATGCTAACTAACTTATCCAGACTGACACTGACACAACTCTAACTGTTTTTATATTTGATTGGGGGGGGGGGGTCTAAAAGTCGTAAAATTGCGATTTAAATTAAATTAATTAACTAAAGCTGAAGGGGACACAAACTAAGACAGAGGACGAATTCAGATGATGGAGAACACACTACCTAGGCTAGAATCCTACGCATGCTTGACACGTTCTATCGGTTACGGAACTAATGTGGAAACCAGAATCTTAAGATGCTAAACTTAAAGGATAATTGAACAGTACCCTCGACCCTTCTCGAGAAGACACCTATGGAAACCTAATAAGTTGTTTAACTACCGATTTAAAGGATTCCCTCACGGGTTTGACTACCTATAGCGGAATCATCGGGGCGCGGCACTGAGCTAAACAGATTGTCCAGGAGAATCCATAACAACTATTTGTTATAATATATTAAAGGTTCATGTCTCATACCACAAACATATAAAATTAAAACAGTTATTACAGACATTGTTCTCAAAGACAAATATCCATTCCGAAAACTCAGATTTTATTTAGTTTGTTTCTAGACTCCATCCTAGCTCGATTGCATCAAACAGCAAGCAAACATCCTAAGCACCTATCACATACGTTAAAATAGGGGTCAATACACATAGTGTAAAGGTGAGCATACAGGTTTAATAGTAATAGTAGAGTTCGAAATCGTTTACGCATAACCAGCATGTAACATGTATAATGCGAAGCTATTAGGTTATCGACAATGAAATATGCATAGACTAGACTGTGAGTTGTAGAATGCGCAACACATATCACCACTGTGACATGTGAGAGGTAACCTTAACAACCCCTGTCCACGACAGGTGCTGAGTCCAAACAAATAGTACTATCGTTGCTAAGGCGTCAGGCAACAATCACTGTGTTAACATTACATACAAGCATTCATCGAATAACAAGTAACATGCAATAAAGGTCAGTGTATAAATAATGTTTGCGTTGTGTGTCAGTGTGATTTAGAATAAGTAACGTATGTAACACCCAAAAGTGCTTAAAGCAAAAATGGACCGAGTATACTCACAGCGATGGAAATGGATTGAAGGGAGCGCTAGAGTTATTAGCCTGAACAATTAACGATAGCATAAGCGAAGAACGGCACGTAAAACGGTGAAAAGTGACCAAGTGTCGAACGGTAATCCGATCGGATGGCAATCTGATCGGATGGTCATTCGATCGGATTTCAATCCGTTCGGATGGCCATTCGGTCGGATTGACATTCGTTTGGTAAGGATGTGTTTGTGTATGATGGTTTTGAAGTTTTCGTTGTAGCATTTTGAAAATAGAGAAGTATCTCTACCCTTCAGGTCGATCGATAGAACGGCCGTTCTATCGGATAGCGATCCGATTGACAAGACACTTAGTGAGAACAAGTTCACAGCAGGATGGTCACTCGATCGAATAGCAATCCGATCGGATGGCAATCCGTTAGAACTAACTTATGCATTGAACATGTTGAAAATTGTTTAAGTGTTGAACCTCAAGTGCAATCCAATCGGATTGCAGTTCGATCGGATGGCAATCCGATCGGACGGCAATCCGTCCCAACGAATCTGATCGTTTTGAACTAGATTATTTTTGAAAGTTTGCGGTTTGTTCGAGACGGTTTGACAACGTACTAAACAACGGAACCTCGTCAAGTTCCAAGTCATCCGATCGAACAGGATTCACCCAAATCCGATCAATTTACTGGTTCGTGACGGTTGTTCTTGTTTAACCCAAAATCGGTTGTCTCCTTGATAGTAACCAGATCTCGAACCAACTCATCACTAAGAAAGAGTAGAAGATCAGAACGAGCTCCGGTTCTACCGGTTTTGAGTGCATTGAGTGTAAAAGACTTGAAAGAAAGTTGGGAAACCATCTTTCAATCCCTTCAACTTTGAAAATGTTTAGATCCATTGAAAATCATTGTGAAATCATGTGGAAATCCTTCAGATCTGAGTTGTTTTTGGTGGAACAATGCTCAAACTTGAAGTTCATAAGAACTCCTTGATGACATCATCCTAAAACACCTCAAATTCGGTGATTTCACGGTTAAAAGTTAAGATTTTAAGGTGAAAAATATGAAGGAGTGCGTGTAGATCATAGAAGTACAAGATTTGAGTTGAAAGCTTACAAGAATCGCGAGAAATTGAGAGAAAGAGGGCTTGTAACGCTGCTGGTCGAATGAGGGAGCTGTCACATCACAAATGATGTGACAGGAGGGTATTTAGAGGGTTTCCAAAAGAGGAAAGTGCACAAGTGTCGGATTGGCCACCGATCGGATGGCGGTTCGATCGGATGGCGGTTCGATCGGATGGCCACTCGATTGGTTGGCCATTCGATCCAGGTGTCCGGCGTGTTGAGTTTTGTCGTTTCGATTCACGTGTTGAGCGATGCGATTCGAGTGATGGATGCGATAGTATTAACCATTAGTTACACAAATAACTTAACTACTATATCTAACATACAATCATTATAAATAACTTGCGTTTAGCGTTCGCGATTAGATTGCGATGCGATAGAATTGCGATTGCGATTAAACACCTCAACATAAATATAACATGCACAAGTAACACATAATAGCACACACACGTAAAACAATATTCAGAACACATAATTCGAGTTGCGCATGCGATAGCGATGCGATTAGCGATAAGTCGATCAATGATTAAACATGCGATTAAACCTCGATTATTAATAGATACTCCACATAATACAACTAAAACAAATAAATAAAAGATTCAATTACAAGTCATTGACGTACAATCAATAGTTAAGCAAGGAGTGACAGATCGCAATTAGCAATCTTTTCTCCCTTTGACTTTGACTTTGACTTCCAAAAAGCGGGTTAATACAGCCTCCCCTACTTTAGAAAATTTCATCCCGAAATTTAAGAAGTAGGCGTAACAAACAGTTGCGGGTAGTTCTCCTTCATGTCACTTTCGAGTTCCCAGGTGAACTCTGCGCCGCGTTTGCCTTCCCAGCGAACCTTCACAATGGGAGTGCGTGAACGTCTGAGCACCTTGGTTTCTAGTCCCATGATCTCGACAGGCTTTTCCACGAAGTGTAATGTTTCGTCCACTTGTAAATCTTCAAGAGGGACATGTAATTCCTGGTCGGCTAAGCACTTTCTGAGCTTCGAAACGTGGAAAGTCGGGTGGACATTACTAAGTTCCTCCAGTAGTTCAAGTCTGTAGGCCACTTTTCCAATCCTTTCCAGAATTTTAAAGGGTCCAACATATCGAGGCGTGAGCTTTCCTTTCTTGCCGAATCTGATCACCCCCTTCCAAGGTGCAACCTTTAGGAGTACATGATCGCCAACGTCAAATTCAAGGGGCTTGCTCGGCGTAACTTTTCTGACGACTCCGAGCTTTCAGCAGATTGTCTCGAATTTGGAGGATTTTGTCAGTCGTTTGTTGCAACATCTCAGGACCGGTAATTTGCGTGTCTCCGATCTCGTGCCATACAATAGGCGATCGACATTTCTTTCCGTATAATGCCTCAAATGGGGCCATTTGTATGCTAGAATGATAACTGTTATTGTACGAGCATTTGACTAAAGGTAAGTGCGTATCCCAATTACCACCAAAATCTATGACACACAATCGGAGCATGTCTTCAAGGGTGCGAATCGTTCTTTCAGTCTGACCGTCGGTTTGGGGATAGAAAGCGGTACTTAGATTAAGAGTAGTACCGAGAACAGATTGAAACGTTTCCCAAAGACGCGACGTAAACCGACCATCGCGATCAGAGATGATGTCACGAGGCGTCTCGTGTCGACAAATGATCTCATCGGTGTAGATTCGGGCTAATTTTTCTACCTTAAAGTCTTCTCGTATCGGCAGGAAGTGAGCGGATTTAGTCAAACGGTCAACGACAACCCAGATGCTATCGTGGCCTGATGTCGTGCGCGAAAGTTTTGTTATAAAGTCCATAGCTATACTCTCCCATTTCCACATCGGGATCTCGGGTTGTACGAGTAAGCCAGAGGGTCTTTGTTGTTCGGCCTTGACCTTGGAACAAGTCGGGCACTTCGAAACATAGATAGCGATATCCTTCTTCATGCCCAGCCACCAGTACTTGTAGTGCATGTCCTGGTACATCTTGTCAGCACCGGGATGAATAGAATACCGAGATTTGTGGGCTTCGTCCATCAGAAGTTGTCGCAAATTCGTGCACTTGGGAATCCAAATTCGGTCCAAATAATGAAAGATACCATTCGATTTATTCTCAAGTTGGGCGCCATCGTTTAGAATCATTTCCTTCTTCAAAGTACGTTAGGTAAAACAAGCATGCTGAGCGTCACGTATAAGGGCTTCGAGATTATGCTGGGCTTGGATATTAGGAACACTATGCAAATAGCTTCGTCGACTGAGAGCATCGGTAACGACGTTTGCTTTGCCTGGATGGTAACGAATCTCACAGTCGTAATCGTTGAGGAGTTCTACCCACCGGCGTTAACGCATATTCAGTTCCTTTTGGTCAAAGATGTGTTGTAGGCTTCTATGACCGGTGAAGATCGTACACTTGGTACCGTAAAGGTAGTGTCACCAAATCTTTAACGCAAAAACAACTGCGCCAAGCTTGAGGTCGTGTGTGGTGTAGTTCTTCTCGTGGATCTTGAGCTGTTGAGAAGCGTACGCGATAACCTTATCTCGTTGCATGAGAACACAACCAAGACCAAGGTTTGAGGCATCGTAGTAGACTATGAAACCGTCGTTTCCGTCGGGCAGTGAGAGCACGGGAGCATTGCAAAGCATAGCTTTGAGAGTTTGAAAGGCTTCCACTTGTTTAGTTCCCCAAACAAAAGGTTTGTCCTTATGCGTAAGAGAGGTAAGCGGCACAGCGATCTTAGAGAAACCTTCGATAAATCGGCGATAATAGCCTGCCAGTCCGAGAAAAGAACGGACTTCAGACGGGTTCTTGGGTGTAACACAACTCTTAACAACTTCGATCTTCGCGGGATCGACGTGAATACCTTGACTATTGACAAAGTGACCCAGGAATTGGACCTCCTCCAGCCAAAATTCACACTTGGAGAACTTGGCATAGAGACGGTTTCCCTGGAGTAACTCAAGAACCAAACGTAGATACTGCGAGGGTTCGACCTTTGACTTGGAATAGATCAGGATATCATCGATGAACACGATGATGAAGTGGTCGAGAAAGGGTTTGCACACTCGATTCATTAGATCCATGAAAACTGCGAGAGCGTTGGTTAAACCAAAAGGCATGACGACAAACTCGTAATGACCATAGCGGGTTTGAAAAGCTGTTTTGGGTATATCTTCCTCTTGAATGCGTAACTGGTGATAGCCTGAGCGTAGATCGATCTTCGAAAAACACGTAGCAGCTTGTAACCGATCAAATAAGTCATCGATTTGAGGCAAGGAATAGCGATTCTTGATTGTCAGCTTATTCTACTCCCTATAGTAGATGCACATTTGGAACGATCCATCCTTCTTTTTGACGAAAAGAACAGGTGCGCCCCAAGGAGAGGTGCTAGGGCGAATAAAGCCTTTATCAAGTAGTTCTTGGAGCTGGCTCGAGTGTTCACGCATCTCAGAAGGAGCGAGACGATAAGGCGCTTTAGCAACAGGATTTGCTCCAGGAATGAGGTCGATTCGGAAGTCGATATCACGAGTGGGAGGTAATCCCGAAAGCTCTTTAGCGATTACAAGGGGAAAATCATGAACTACAGGCACCTGGTCTACCTCCTTAACTTCCTTTTTCTCCGCTACTACAATGTGTGCCAAGAAAGCTTGGTATTCCTTACCGAGATACTTGCTAGCCTGGACACACGACATGAGCTTGAGGCCTTTCGAAGGAGTTTCGCCATACACACAAAGTTGGTCACCATTAGCGAGCGAGAAACGAATGATCTTTTCGAAGCAAACAACTTCAGCACGATTTTCACAAAGAAAATCCATGCCTACTATGATGTCAAAACTACCGAGCTGTATCGGAATAAGGTCGATAGGGAAGACGTGATTGTTGAGTTCAAGCGTACAATCACGTAGAATAGAATTGACAGCAACGGTTCTTCCGGTGGCAACTTCTACATCGAACGTCGAGGGTATATGGGCGCGCTTACGATTAAGGAGCTTTTCGAATTCAAACGATACAAAACAGTTATCGGTTCCAGTATCAAATAAACACGAAGCATATATACCATTCACAAGGAACGTACCATTGACCACATTGTTGTCGGCTTGAGCCTGGCGAGCGTTAATCTTGAGAGCAGGTCCGCGGGCTGCTGGCTGCTGATACTGCTGCTGAGGCTGCTGTTGTTGTGGCTCTTGTTTCACCACTCGATTGGGGCACATTTTTGCAAAGTGGTTGGGATCACCACATGCGAAGCAAGCTCGAGCGTGATCCGCGGGTGCAGGAGCTGCTTGATGGCCTTGAGGGGCAGGAAGTAGAGCTTGTTGAGCATGAGCTTGACCTTGAGCTGGAGTTGGAGCTTGACGTGGACCTGTACGGCAATTTGCGGTGAAGTGGCCGTACATATTGCAATGAACACAGAACCGGCATGCGAGACCCACCGGGTGATGATAAGTACAAGTAGGGCAAAGCGGGTGTGGTCCAGTGTATGCACGCTTGGCAGGCGGTGCATTGACCCAGGTGCCGCTACTTGATGATGTTGAGGTTGCGGTTGGGCTGGTACTATTTGGAGTGAGGCAGCAGTAACTGCACAGTTCTTGTTGCTGGAACTGCTGTTGTTCTTCCTCTTGCGATGTGAAAGCTTCGAAGATTGCGGAGCGGCGGTGGTTTCAGCGGTTGAAGCAGCGGTAACTTGATGCAGATTCTTGCAGCTTTTTCAAAGTAACCAGCCCTGACTCGCTTATCATTGATCTCAGCGGTGAGCAAGTAGGTTTCCTCAGTCGTTTTCGTCTTTGTAGCCTGAATAAAATCTGCGACGCAGTCCGGAAGAGCACGAATATACTTCTTGGTTGTAATATCTGGGGTAGTAACCTGACCAGGGCAGATAATACCCAACTGCTTGAAGCGAGTCGTTAATCCAGCGTTGTCTCCGCCATCCTGTTTTATGTGCTAGTATTCATCCTCAAGCTTTTAGAGTTCATGGGGAGGACAAAACTCTTACATCATTAAGTTCTTCAACTAGTCCCAAGACAATCCGAAAGCTGCATCGTTTCCTCGTTTGTTCCTCTCGGCCGTCCACCAATCAAGAGCGCGGGATTGGAAGACGCCAGTATCATTGATGGTGCGTAGGTTTTCTAGACAGCCACTCTGGCGCAGGGTGACATCAATAGAATCAAACCATTGAAACATGGCCGTAGGACCATCTTCTCCGGTGAATTCCTTTGGTCCGCAGGCTTTGAACTGCTTGAAGCTAAAAGCGGCCTTAGGAGTATCAGTCCTAGACTCCTCTGAGGACTTACTTACATTCTCATTTAGCTCATTGACGATTTGTGGGATGACTTTTGCCATTTGCTTAGAGACAAGAGCGGCGATGCGTTTGTCATCATGGTTTCGGCGAGCAGCTCGGGAGTGGAATGATCCAAATGACGAGATCGTCTGCAACATACATCGCCATAGGACTCAAACACAACTTCGATAAAATCTAACATAGTCTATAGTATCCTCTCGCACAGCTCTATATAAAGCTCAGGAACACATGGATTCACCAAATCACGTAGGCACATAATTCACAGAATCACATAAGCACACAAACACATAAGCACATAAGCACATAAACACATAAGCACATAAGCTAGCCTAAACACACATGTTGCATGTATTCACCTATCCTTCACAGCACGTATATCGATTAAATATAGCGATTGCGATTAGTGATTACACAGCAAGTAGCATAGCGAGTAGTATAGTACGCGATTTGTTAATGTGGTGTGAATTGTGTGTGTTTTGGCGGAGCGAGAAACATGGAATTGAAACCATCAGTACCATTGTACTGTTTATCTCAAAACGCTAACAAATCACCCTATAAATCACATAAATTTCACATAAAATCGATCATAAAAGCGATAATTCATAGAATCAAATACAAAAATCGAGGATAGATTGCCTCGGGTGTGTGTAGACATCGACTACCCAAAGTGGTTCGACTATTCACAAAGACCTTAAGTGTACACTTTGGCCTTCCGGACTGTGCTCTCGCTTCAATTTGAGCGATCGACACACATCCTTCCAGCTACAGTGTGACTTCAGGTCGTTGGAGTCCGTCGAGACTTTGGTGAGAGTTTTGTAAAACCAAAAGTATAGAGCAGAACGAGTCATCAAGGTTCGGGTTTCACCCCTAACTTAGCGACTACATCCCTGCTTGTATGGTAAAATCATGAGATAGATAAGGAGATTTGCGTCAAAGAATGGATTTCACTCCTAATTCAACGCAAACTCTCTTGTTTATAGTAAAAATAGTAATTCGAACGAGTAATCTGGTCGAGAGTTTGCGGTTTTCACACCTAATGTTAACCAGATCATCCGTTTGTGTGTGTGTGTATCCAACCTTAAGAAAGGTTGATCTTGCGCAGAACTGTAGTATGCGATGTCCGCGTAAGTGTGTAGTGTTCAGCGAGTGTGAGTGAGAAATAGCGAGTAAGCTTGTACAGAACCCATACAGGACATGCACAAGTCGGTCTGTTGGTACTTAGACTATAGACTAGGTTGTTTCTAAGACATCGACCTGGACTAGGTCGAGTCTTACCTAATTCCCTATAGTTATGACTCTGATACTAATCTGTCACACCCCCAACCGATGGCGGAATCATCGGGGCGTGGCACTGAGCGAAACAAATTGTCCAGGAGAATCCATAACAACTATTTGTTATAATATATTAAAGGTTCATGTCCCATACCACAAACATATAAAATAAAAACAGTTATTACAGACATTGTTCTCACAGACAAATATCCATTCCGACAACTCAGATTTTATTTTGTTTGTTTCTAGACTCCATCCTAGCTCGATTGCATCAAACAACAAGCAAACATCCTAAGCACCTGTCACATACGTTAAAATAGGGGTCAATACACATAGTGTAAAGGTGAGCATACAGGTTTAATAGTAATAGTAGAGTTCGAAATCGTTTACGCATAACCAGCATGTAACATGTATAATGCGAAGCTAGTAGGTTATCGACAATGAAATATGCACAGACTAGACTACGAGTTGTAGAATGCGCAACACATATCACCACTGTGACATGTGAGAGGTAACCTTAACAACCCCTGTCCACGACAGGTGCTGAGTCCAAACAAATAGTACTATCGTTGCTAAGGCGTCAGGCAACAATCACTGTGTTAACCTAACATACAAGCATTCATCGAATAACAAGTAACATGCAATAACGGTCAGCGTATAAATAGTGTTTTCGTTGTGTGTCGATGTGATTTAGAATAAGTAACGTATGTAACACCCAAAGGTGCTTAAAGAAAAAAGGGATCGAGTATACTCACAGCGATGGAAATGGATTGAAAGGAGCGCTAGAGTTATTAGCCTGAACAGTTAACGATAGCATAAGCGAAGAACGACGCATAAAATGGTGAAAATTGACCAAGTGTCGAACGGTAATCCAATCGGATGGCAATCCGATCGGATGGTCATTCAATCGGATGTCAATCCGTTCGGATGGTCATCCGATCGGATGGCCATTCGGTTGGATTGACATTTGTTTGGTAAGGATGTGTTTGTGTATGATGGCTTTGAAGTTTTCGTTGAGCATTTTGAAAAGAGAGAAGTAACTCTACCCTTCAGGTCGATCGATCGAACGGCCGTTCGATCGGATAGTGATCCGATTGGCAAGATACTTAGTGAGAACAAGTTCACAGCAGGATGGTCACTCGATCGGATTGCAATCCGATCGGATGGCAATCCGGTAGAACTAACTTATGCATTGAACATGTTGAAAATTGTTTAAGTGTTGAACCTCAAGTGCAATCCGATCGGATTGCGGTTCGATCAGATGGCGATCGGACGGCAATCCGTCCCAACGAATCTGATCGTTTTGAACTTGATTATTTTTGTAAGTTTGCGGTTTGTTCGAGACGGTTTGAAAACGCACTAAACAACAGAACCTCGTCAAGTTCCAAGTCGCCCGATCGAACAGGAATCACCCAAATCCGATCAGTTTACTAGTTCGTGACGGTTGTTCTTGTTTAACCCGAAATCGGTTGTCTCCTTGATAGTAACCAGATCTCGAACCAACTCATCACTAAGAAAGAGTAGAAGACCAGAACGAGTTCCGGTTCTACCGGTTTTGAGTGCATTGAGTGTAAAAGAGTTGAAACAAAAAGTTGGTAAACCATATTTCAATCCCTTCAACTTTGAAAATGTTTAGATCCATTCAAAATCATCGTGAAATCAAGTGGAAATCTTTCAGATCTGAGTTGTTTTTGGTGGAACAATGCTCAAACTTGAAGTTCATAAGAACTCCTTGATGACATCATCCTAAAACACCTCAAATTCGGTGATTTCACGGTTAAAAGTTAAGATTTTAAGGTTAAAAAGATGAAGGAGTGCGTGTAGATCATAGAAGTACAAGATTTGAGTTGAAACCTTACAAGAATCGCGAGAAATTGAGAGAAAGAAGGTTTGGAATGCTGCTGATCGAATGAGGGAGCTGTGACAGAAGGGTATTTATAGGGTTTCCAAAAGAGGAAAGTGCACAAGTGTCGGATTGGCCACCAATCGGATGGCGGTTCGATCGGATGACAATCCGATCGAATGGCCACTCGATCCAGGTGTCGTGCATGTTGAGTTTTGTCGTTTCGATTCGCATGTTGAGCGATGCGATGCGATGCGATTCGAGTGAGCGATGCGATAGTATTAACCATTAGTTACACAAATAACTTAACTACTATATCTAACATACAATCATTATGAATAACCTGCGTTTAGCGTTCGTGATTAGATTGCGATGAGATAGAATCGCGATTGCCATTGCGATTAAACACCTCAACATAAACATAACATAACATAACATGCACAACTAACACATAATAGCACACACACGTAAAACAATATTCAGAACACATAATTCGAGTTGCGATTAGCGATAAGACGATTAACGATTAAACATGCGATTAAACCTCGATTATTAATAGATACTCCACATAATACAACTAAAGCAAATAAATAAAAGATTCGATTACAAGTCATTGACGTACAATCAATAGTTAAGCAAGGAGTGACAGATCGCAATTAGCAATCTTTTTTTCCTTTGACTTTGACTTGTAATTTGACTTCCAAAAAGCGAGTTGTTACAACTGAGGATTCCTGATCAGACTCGATAAGCAAATAGTGAAAGGGCAACTAAAAGAATCTTCTCACAAAGTATCTAACCCTAGCAATCTAACACTAAAGATGGACCGACGACCTCTCACCTCACAACTATCGAGATCGGTAGAATACTTAACCCTATCAAAACTTAATCACAGTTCCTACGGTAAATTAGCCTATTAACCGCAGACTAATCGCTAAAACACAGTCCACGACCTAACTAGCATTCATACATGGAAGACATCCACAAAAACGCAAGTGAAACATGTAGTAAAATTCAAACAAGATTAAATACGCAAGAACATCTAAATTCTAAACATTGAAACCAAAGTCTTGTACTTTAATATTAAATCCACATAATAAGTTCCACAACCGAATAAAAGCAGAATCATAACATGGTGTTCCTTATAACCTAGGCAGTAAACAAATTTAGCCAAGAACGAAACAAATAATCAAGTCTTAAACAGTACGCAAAACATGTTATAGGTTTAAATAACACAAAGTACATAGAAACCAAAACTAACAAGTTGCGAACCGAACAACCTTGAAACTTTGAACCGTATAACCTGCTGCCTTGATCGTGCCTTCTTATCTTCTGTGTTGCGTCCTCTTTTCTTTTTCTGCGTCCTGTGCCGTATGTCTCTTTTTTTTCTTTGTTCGTCGCAACCCTCAAAACTAGTTTAATACCCGTCCGGTGGACGGGTCACGCTAACAGCGTAACAAACAAATTTATTCCCGTACACGGATCAAAAACCTCCCACGTATACTGTTCATTCCACATTGGCGAAAAACTATCAATAATCGTCCTCGTGCGAACCAATTTATTCCCATGCTTCGCCACACAAAACGCATCCGTTGACCCACGACAGTCTCGTGTCTTCATAGGCGACAACCCCTACGCACTTATAATCCCGAGCTCCAAAATCCAACTGCTCGGTTTCCATATTTCCTTCGCTGTCGGCCTTAAATCAAGACAATAATTCGTATACTCATCCAACACATGATACCCTCCATCCAAACACACTCATAGATGAATTCGACTCGCGAACTTTGCTTCTTTTTTCTCACCATCAATCAACTTATGTTTCTCAAGGTTGTGCCATTTTGAGTGTACGACTTTATTGTCCCATCTTCGATGAACCGAGTACAATGGCAACAAACATTTTCCTAGAATCTCATCTTTGTTACCTCTCTTCTACGGTTAACATTAAAGCTTCTTTGAACCGGTTCTGCTGCTACAAACAAAGCCACTGCGCGCTGTGACCCATTGAAACCCAATCACCAGGAAGTTGTGCTGCAGTTTGTTCACCACCTAGTGGAGCAAACTGGCCCCAGATGCTTGTACCTTCATCATTCATTTTATAAAAAAAATTTATAACTTACACTTCAATAAAATCATATTTATCAAAAGACACTATAAGGTGTATAAAAACCTGAATGGTTTGAAATGGTGTCGACCAGAATCTCTAAATCTAATCGGACCTTCGGGATTTTCTTCACACTCTTTCATCCGGTTGAAGCATTTGGCTAGATATTCACCTTGTTGAGCTGCCACCTAAGACAACAACAACAACGACGACGACGACAACGTTAGATTTAATAACAGGTTATGTTTTTATTGATCAAGGTAGTTGTTATTTGGATTTACTTGTGCAGTTGGAGGAAGACTTTTCATTTTGGTATCCACTTCAGAAAGTGTTTTTTTTAACTTCTCAATATCTAGTTGAGTTGCCTTTTTTGCAGCATCGTCTTGATTACTCTGCAGTAACTCGACGAAATTCTTCAACTTTTTACTCTTTAAATGAAGCTCCACTTGAGGATACCGCTCGATGATGTCGTTGATTACTTCAGCAAAGTCTCCTACGTTCAGCTTTCCGCTCTTGTTCTTATCCGCCTTGCTAAATATGGCTGAGATATCTTCCTGCAAACCCATTTTGCATAATAACATTTATTCAATTCATATTTTTATTTTTTATTTTGTGTTTATAATAAGTTAACAACATACCATTACTTTACGTTGATTTATCGTAGCACAATCACCAAGAGCATACACATTTGGCACTCCTTCCACCCTAAGCCATTCATCGGTTGCCATAACCCGTCTGTTTCCCTGTAATTCAACAAACAAATTATTTACGTTTGAGGTCGATAAGAACACTAGAAAGAAAGCATGTATGAATAATGAAATTAACCTGGCCAATTTGCTTCATGAAATCCATTACAACGGGTCGGGTTCCAATTCCAGTTGACCACACAACCATTCCGTATGGTAAATCTTTCATTTCACCAGTTGATCTTTCTTTAAGAGATATTGATTTGTCAGACACTTTGACCACCATTGACCCGGTTTTCACGTTAATACCATCTCTCTTGAACTTTTCTTCAGCAAAATCAGTTATTCTTTTGTCAAACCTACATACCAACAAAAAAGCGAGTATAATGCTTAATCAAACCATCATGTATAATGCTTTCATATTTGAAAACTTAAGGTCCTTACATGCTTAATATGTGATCACCGGCCTCTAGCAGTGTTATCGTCGTATATTTCTCCAGATCAGGGTACAGTTTAACCAAATCTTCATGAAGAAAGTCGTGAAGCTCGGCTGCAAACTCCACCCCTGTTGGCCCACCTCCGACCACCACAAAAAGCAAAATTCTTTTCTTTTCGTCTTCAGTTACACTCGGAAGACTTGCCCTTTCAAAGCAGTCGATGATACTCCTACGGATTCTAAGTGCATCTTCTACTTCCTGCAATGAATATCCTTTCAAGTACGCGTATAAAACTATAAATACGAATAAACCTTTTTGTGAATGAACATAATAAGAAATCATACCTTCAAGAAATGAACGTTTTCAACGACACCAGGGGTTTGGTTATGCTTT
This sequence comes from Helianthus tuberosus, assembly GCA_030545235.1. Lineage (NCBI taxonomy): Eukaryota > Viridiplantae > Streptophyta > Magnoliopsida > Asterales > Asteraceae > Helianthus > Helianthus tuberosus. The sequence goes on from JARYGA010041622.1 coordinate 46,938, forward strand.
TTTTTATAGAAACAGATTTTTATGCTTCAGTTGTTATAGTTAGATGCTTATAAACAACTGAATTAACCAAACAAACATCATTAAAACCAACTTTTATAGTTTTTATTTTTTATTAACAATATGCTATATCAGGTTAAGTTATAACTATTTTATAGATAAAATAGTCTAACCATCTTGATAGCCACTGCATTCTGCATATGAACAACAGTTTTAAACGGTACCCTTTTCTCATTTGTGTGAGATTTTGCTTTCTTTTTTAAATCGCGATCTTCACTTAACAGTTTTAGTGAAGTTCTATTTTCATTTTGCCTTTTGATTTCATTGGGTTACATGAAAAAATATTGAATTTTGACCAAAAAAAAATATAAATGATGAACCTATATACCTTGAACTGGTTGAATGTCCCCCATAAGCAAGTAGAGATAACCCTAAATGGAACCAATAATTTAACAGTATAAACCGCTAAGATACAAACGATTATAATCAAATTCGGAATTGAAATTTTATAATCAAATTCGGAATTGAAATTTTATAATCAAATTCGGAATTGAAATAAATGTGATGAAATTATACCTTAAGGATGTTCCGAGTGCAAGAAATGGTAGTTCTTGATGAAACGGTGAAGATGATGATGAATAAACGATGTTGAATAAGATAATGGAAGGACGATGTCACAAATTGATGTGGAATAAAACTGATACCTGGAATGCAGAGGGAGACATGTCTGTTCAGATATGGAGCTAGGGTTTTTTGTAGTAGAGAAGATGAGATAGTTGAACCTGAACTGAACTCAGGATTGCACCAATGATAATACTTGAAGAACAGGAGGAGAGAAGAGGAGCCGAGTAAATAGGGAAGTGGGGCGAAGTTACACGTGAATCCATAATAATGTAGGAAAAACCACCGGTGAGAAACTGCCCTGAACTGGGGAATTGTGGAGATAATGGGGAGTAACCACCACTGAAGGAACCTATAAAGAACCGCCCTAAACTGCTATAATAGCAGTTATTTTTGTGAGTTTATGTGGCTGAGATTTAATCTCAGCCAAATCTAATGGTGGAGATTGATTTGAGAGTTGGTTAGACTTAATGGGTTCCATATATATATATATATATATATATATATATATATATATATATATATATATATATATATATATATATATATATATATATATATATATATATATATATATATATATATATATATATATAATATGCGAACTCCTCTTATTTCTTGTGCAATACGTATTATATTAAAACTCCAACACAATTAATCACCATCGGGCTTTAAGTGGCGGATCCTCATTACGGAGTTGGGCTTATAGGTGAGTTTTAAAAGAGTAAAATGGGCCGAGGTCATGTTTAAATTTGGGTTGCTAGCATGTTACCTAAGATAATATGATTAAACAAATAATTCGGTCAAACTCAATCCTTGGTCAACGCACATTAGGGAATCGACTTATACTTAATTCCACCTTTTAGTCATCTTGCAATATTACTCCCCTATCTTTTGTGCTCTATTTTTAAACAGTTTTTAGCCTTTTGTACTGCAGTCCTTCAAGTTTATTCAACCAACTGGGGTAGCCCAGTTGGCCACCGACACCCACCTCTTCACAAGAGGTACCGGGTTCGAGTCCTGGGGGGCTACATGGAAATGCCCAGGGTGAGAGCTCGGCAATGGGAATTCACCGCGGAGCTAGCTTGGTCGGGTAGCGGCTCCCGGAGTGAGATCACTCCGGCAGTTGGGAGGACCGTGCTCTATCCCCCCCCCCCCCCTCCCTCCTTCAAGTTTATTCCACAATCATAATTTTTTTGTTTATTTATACGTGTAAGCTCGATTATTTTTCTTTTTCGCACCGGGACTCTCCAAAACACACAGGTCATCATAATATACAAAACTAATGATAAAATGACACGAAACAACTCAAATTATTATACAAACTATACATGGAAACAAATGTAATTTGCATTACATCAGACAGATTAGAAAGATGCATTATCCCCATCCTTAAAAGCATCTCCAATGGTGAATTGGAGATCGATGCGGTCCATGGAGTAAACCAGCCAAATATGCTTGAGCCACCATTGGAGGAAGTGACATGGCGCGATCCGGCAGGGGTTTGGTCTACTTGAGCGAACTAGTCCGGTGGTTGATTGGTGGGCCCACTTAGGTGGGGTATAGGTTAAATAAAAAAACCTTTTCTTTTTGTTTTTTTAAACGAATACTTATGTTATTTTTATGATAAAAGAGTTCTTATGTTTTTTAATAAAAAATAAACCTAATAAAATCTAACTTATAATAAAAGACTCCAAATAATGTTACATGGCATTCTCTACTTCAACCTTATAAATTTTATTTATATTTATTTAATAAGTTTCTTTTAATATTAATATTAATTAATAACCAATATATAAATATCACTTATTTTTATCCTTATCTAAAATTAATAAATAACTTCAATTTTGCAATTTAGACCATTTGTTTTCTTTACTTTTAACCCAAAGTTTTTCATCTTTTCCAATTTAATACCAACTCTTTTTTATTTTCAATTTTGGTCCAGCATACTTTTCATCTTTCCCAAATTTTTCGTTTCGTTCTAAATTTTATGAGTTAACGCCCTGCAACGTGCGTGTGGGGTTCAACATTTTTTCATATATTTTTTTCCCGCTTGACTGGCCCGTCGCGTCACATCTATTTTTATGCGTTTGACAAGTTCGTCCAACACACGGGTCCTGGATGGACTTAGTTATTTTTTTCTATGTTTTACGTTTCGGTTTAATTTCTCAGCAACGAGCGTGCGTGATTCAAAGATTTTGCGTCTGCTTTTCGTTCGGTGTTTTTTTTTCCCCGTTTTTATTTATTTTGTTTTTACGAGCTTTTCCGGTGTTGGTGGTCGCTGACAATGGTATAGTATTGTTACTACTTAACACAGTTTTATGACAACCGCTGCAACTCAATGGCTTAATACTAGTTATAGATAAAGTATATAAAACAAATTACATTAAATTACATAAACCTTATCAAACTGTTACACGAACCTAACTCAACTATTACATAAACATTTTTTTGTCTATAAAAAGTAAAATAACATAAATCTAAAAAACGAATATAAAAAGTAAAAATAATACAAACTAAAAGAACCAAATTTATTAAAATTAAAAGCATTACACAAATCATACATTTAAACCTAAACACACTAGAAAATTAAACCTAAACACACTACATAATTAAACCTAATTAAACAAAACGAGATAATTAAACCTAATCGTCAACCCATAAACCGTCGGAGTCGGCATCTGGAGGGAACGGGTTGCATATAGGGATGGTTTCTTATTACTTGCCAGGCTGCCATGTGCATAAATCTTCTATTCTATATGTTTTTGTTTTCCTGACGGGCCCGTGAAATCGCGTGTGCATATGTTCTCGTCACCTTGAGCCATCACGTGATTGAAGAATGCATGAAATGTGCGAAACAATATTTCAGCAAGAAACAATATTTTTTTTTCGTTTTGCCTGCAAAACCCTTACGAATGCTTAACTATAGAGTTTGCACCCATGCATAGCCAAGACACTAAAAAGCGTTATTGATATTTAACGGAGTAAACTGCAATTTGCGTCCCTGATCATGTTAGCCGGTGTCAGATCGAGTCCCCAAACTAAAAATTTTGCTTCTTGAGTCTCAATCATATAAAAAGCGCTTGGATTTGACCAATTTACACTTAAAATTAAGTGTCCCATGTGGTATTAGAGCTATTGACATTTGAGTCCCCCGACTAGTCTGTTGATTTAACCCGCCAATTTCAAATACAAACGATAAATTGTGAGTTCCTAAGGTGTTCAGTGATTAGTGAAACGCGTCCCTATGGTATCTAATTCTCATAAATAAAGTTTAAAATCCGTATTTCACAAACATAAACTCACATAACATACCAAATTAAGATGAATGTACTTAAAGTAAACACCAAACAATAAATTATAACGTTAAAGCCTCCAAAACATACGTTATAAGGATAATACCATATTAAAATTAATGTACTTAAACTAAATACCAATAGATAAATTATAACATTAAAGTCTCCATAACATATATTATGACATTAAAGTCTAATCAAATACTAATCGAAACATCCGTGCCCAGTCCGAATGAAAGACCCATGAGCTATGTAGCGGCAACATGTACGCTACACGTAGTCTAGCTGTGACAGTGATGGTGATGTCTCCTGTTCAACCGAGTATGAAAGTGACCTCGGGTTCAACACCGAATATAGCGGCAACATGTACCTCAACTACAAAATAATCAAACCAATAAAATACCCCAAATATTAACCAAGAAGATGTAGAATCAATGAAGTCTATGACAATGTTTACTCATTACTGGTGACAGGTACATTTAAGTTATAATTGTAATTTGTGACACCCGTCTTTATTTTATAAGGATTTAACGTAAATATGCGTAATTATATATAAAACGGTACCTTACTTCAAAGTAAGGACAAAATCAAAGTTTTATAAGGATCACATACTAATTAACTACTAACTAATTTAAACATTCAAAACATGATTAGTAGATTGTTTACATCATAAACATTATCCAAACAAAGTTAATTTAAGCGGAAGCTTCAAAAGTTCGTGTTCGGTTCTTCAAAACATGCTTGATCATCATCCACATACTTGCAAACCTGAAAACTGAAGATTTTTAATAAATCTTAGTGTTAGAGTTCTTAGAAATATTACATAATCGAAACTACAATCAAAACGGATTCGATTAGTTATAATATGCAAAAATTTACAGAAATTCCAGGACTCTACCGTAACTTACGGTATCTACCGTAAGTTACGGTAGTCACTTGAAACTTCTGGTCTACCGTAAATCAGTAGTAAACCATCGTAAGCTCCTGATCTCTACCGTAAGTTACGGTGGACGCCGTAACTTACGGTAGTCCCTGTAAGTTTGTGTTTTGACCTTTTTGTTTGTTTGCCCAAACCCAATTCTCGGATTTCTCATCTTAACAAACCAACACACTGATTTTTCACATTCTAATATGTCTTTTATGAACAATAACAAAAGCCGAGTAACCATACTACAATGCATTACCATGCCTTATTTGGTTATTCGACCCGTTTGGCTTATCTAAGGAATCCTCCATTTTGATGACTACCAACGAGGTCTAACCAATTTCTTGGCCTATTATTCGACATAGCGAACATTATCCCTTTAATCCAACTCAACTTTTATTCCACAATTCAACTACATATATGCTACATATCAAAATTTACCCAAATGTAACGAATCAAGTTACATACCTTCAAAGCACACCCTTTAATCGTGCATTAACACCGGCTTGTCCGCTCGTAGCTCCGGCTTCCTTTCCTATAGAGTTCAATCACATTGCATTTAGAACCCTTTGTTTCACATGTAACGCATAATTTATCATTTAGCCCAATTTATGCGTTTTTGTTTATATCTCAACATTTTGCCTTCTCTTTGACATTTTCACAAACACTTTAAGGGCAGATTTTTATATCATTTATATTCAAGTTCATGGCTTGCTATTTAGCTAACATTTACATCGATTAAGCTTTCATATAACATTAAACATCATTATTTCAAAAATCCCTTTCTATGACCCTTATTACACTAGAATAATCATTCAAAACCCTAGTGTTTACTAGTTTCCCACAAAACCCATGAATCACCTTCATTGTGTTCATGAGATTTTCAGGAATTAGCCATGATTTCACATGTTATTGTCTAGGTTTTACTTCTAGACATTCTATCATCCCTATTCTATCCAAATAGCAAACATGCAACATCAAATTTCGAATTTCCCAAACTCATGAGAATTTCAAACAGAAAATTAACACTAAATTTTACATACCTTACAACCCCCTAGCAATGGGGATTAGTAATCTATGCTCGGTTTTCGATTTTGACTTGGTTTGAGCCCTTAATTTGTGAGTTTTGTGATGAACCAGGGTTTTGGAGGAGCTTGGGGTCGCCCCTGCTCTTGGTCGATTTCAACAACACACAGGCAAGTGTGTTTTAAGTTTAATTTTGTTATTTCATTAAAAATAGTTTTCATTTAGACACTTTTAGTCCCTCATCTTTCATTCTTTATTTGTTTTAACTACTAACTACTCATAAGTAACCAACTAACTTGGTTAGTGTCATTCCTAGTTAGTTTATTTTACTAGTTTATTTGCAACCTAATTGCAAATTTATGAACTCGCATTTTCGTGATGTTACATAATTGTAAAATGTGATGAAGATTAAACGAAGGTTTTAGTTGAACCGTACAAATAAGCAATATTTGTTAGGATTTGATTCTCTGAACAAGAGGAGATGAAGGGTTTGTACTTTAGATGAACCGTATATAAATTTAACCGTATTCATTATGTATAAACCAACCTGAACTTGTATATCATTAAAGTATATAACACATATATACACAAAATATAACTCGTATATATGGGTTATTTAACCGTATCTATACATATAATAAAAGAAATCAAATATGAGACACATGACATTCCGTGAGTTGATATTGATGTGGTTTTCCCGCTAAAGTGCAAATTTTCTTGTCGCTGATCTATGGGTGATCCATGACCTGATTGTTTATTTTCACACGGATCTTATCGATATTCATATCCCTCCTTCATCATTCATATCACTCTAATTCACAAACCCTAAAGTTCTCCACCGAAGTTTCCCTATACCCAAACCCAAATCTGCAAAATCTTCACCCCATTTGATCTTTTCGTCTGCGGATTTCCAATTTCTCCAAACCCTCAAAATCGTTGATTTTGATTTCAAACCCCAATTTCAAAATCCTAAGATCTATCCAAAAGTTTCGCTAACCTGATTATCAATTCAATGCAAGTTTTATGATCGTTGAAGCTAATTATCATGGACATCAAGCAAAAGCAAGAAGAGCTGATTGAACACTTCGTCAATCAATCTGATTCTTTCGCAAAAGTAATCAGTAACGCCACTTCACATCACTCACTCTCTGCTCCGAGTGGATTTGAGCCAAGGAGCTGTTGCGTCTATTAAGGAATGCTTAGACCGATTTACAACAGAAGAATTGTCGCAGCCCCCGACCCCACCCTAGGAGCGGGCGCCGCGAGAGTTGGCTGGTGGTAATGGTGTTTATTAATTTGGGCAATTAAATCATCAGGATCATAGTTAGGAAATAAATTCAAAGTTTACAAAACACCAAACTTTTTTTATATTAAACAAATGGGCTAAAAACCCATATTCCATTTATAATGTATTTATAGGGATAAATCCCAACTTGCTAAAAATATAACTTCTTCTTTTATTTAGGTAAGTTATAGCCACTTTATTTAAGCATTCAGTGCACCATAGCTGGCTTCTAATAGCTTCACATCAAGTTACCTGAAACGCCTTTTAAAAACATTTTATCAGCAAGAAATACTGGTGAGTTCATTCCATTTTATAAAAATACACATTGTTATAACTTCACAGTATTAAGTGTAATTAGAATTTTTTTACCTAACAAAACTCCAAGTATTTGTCACTCGACGGATCTTTGACTATGGTCATATCACACATTGGCTAACCCATTGTCTAATTGTGAAGATTATCAAGTACTGTATACAATCCCCATAATACTGGCAGTAATTGTAGAACGCAAAAACTTAATCCCTGTAATTATAACATTTAAAGTTTTGTAAAACAGTTTGATAAAAGTAGAGAATGACTCACTTTGTAAAATTAGGTTTTTCTATATGCTTCCTGGTGATATTTTCTGATAATTTTCTTAAGTTCCTATTAAAAATATACAATGCGCGCGTGTTAGTATAATAACCCAATTCAACATTATCAATAACTCACGAGATCAGAACCCCAACTTAGTTTACAAAGCATAGCCTTTATCAGGCAGCGGTTTGGCATTAGTTGCGGGGTTCAAGATTACTCGGACAGGGTATCGAATCATTGATCAGGGGTTAAAACACTTACAATGGGGAAGAGCTTCGTATTAATTAGGGGTATTATAAATTGAGCAGAGAGTAATTGAGAGAAAGAAAGAAAAATGAACGAGTAGGAAAGGCAGATGAATGTCCCTTTTATAGCTGATTTCGCACCCCGTCACGTCGCGTGACAAGTAACCCAATTCATTGTCGCGTAGCGCGACGGAACTAGCTAGGCTTTAGGGTTTGACTAGTCACCTGCCTAGACTTGCCACATGGCTGCCAAGTGTCTCCGGTCTTATCTAAGGGCGTCGCGTAGCACGACGAGACAAAAATCAGGTTTTCTTATTTTATCGTGCTGGGTCTTGTTGTACGCGTTTAGAGTCTCGGTATTGATTCTTTTTGTGGTGTTTTTTAGTGTTGTTACATCCCCGCTACTTTGTTTTAAATCTCGTCCTCGAGATTCACTGGAATAGGTATGGATACTTTCTTTTCATTTCAGATTCCAGTTCGCACGTGTATTCTGGTCCTCTCATCGAATCCCATTTTACTTTCACCAGAACTAATCTCTTGTGTTTGAGGTTCTTGATCTTTCTATCTTCAATCTATATTGGCTTCTCCACAAACTTAAGCTTTTCATTTGCCTCTATGTCTTGAAGAGGTATCACCAATGATTACTTTCCTGCACTTAGACAATATGATGGCCAAAGGTGGAGGGATCCTGAGTTTCAGGACGAAGCCCTTGGTCATCAATTATTAGTATGCTTTATTTTGTACAATATAACAGTTGGAGGTGGATGGGTCTTGGTTTTCAAGATGAAACCTTCAACTGTTAAGTAGTTATTGTTAAAAACTAATTGTGCTTTTGGTGGATGGGTCTCGGTTTGAGATGAAACCAAAAGCACAACCTTTTGCAATGCTAATAAACTAACCTTTTTTGACCTTATTCATTGTTCTTTATTCTTACTTTGCAAATTTTGATATCTGTTGTTTGATCGAATGCAGTTTCAATTTTTAATCTAAGTATTATATTTCATACATTCTGACCAAATAACCTCAGAATATATCCTGGTCAGGATATTCACAAATATCATACCAAGACTTTTGTCAAACAGAGTTTTAAAACTTAGACAATTTAGATAAGGCTTTTAAAGGACAAAAAAGGAAAGATCATACCAAAAATAGAAGACATCTCAATCCTTGAACTTCAATCCTCTTGCAATCTTTCCATCGAAAATGTCCCCGGTCTAGGAAACTTAGTGAACCAAGTCTAAACTTAATCCTTTAAGCTTTTCACAGTGCCTTGATATGTCACTGTTAAACACTTAGGTGCCTTTGTGTATCAATTGCAACTGATTTTACACTTATGTATAACTTTAGTATTACAGGGGATAAACCCTAAAATATCCTGGAGATAGATCCTTAATATTCTGGGGATAAACGCTTAAGTATTCTGGGGATAAACCCTAAGTATGCTGGGGAAAATCCCAAATTTTCGTGCGCTACAGGCAGGAGTGTATAAACCCCAAGACTTAGAAAGGTGAAAACCTTTAAACCTTAGAGAGTATGAAAATACCCTTTCGTGAGAGAGGGTGATCAATCCTCATATACCTTTAGGATCCAGGATATAGCCAATAATAACGAAATTGTCAGCCACTTTTACATGGACTGGTCCCGCTATCTTGAACTATTTCCAGATAACTTGCGTTCCAGGCGGGGTGTTTAAACCCAATTCGAGAGAAAGGTGAATACCTTTAAACCTTTGAAGGAATCAGGATCCCTTAAACGTGAGAGAGGGGGCCAATCCTCTAATCTTTCGATCCTGAGCATATCCTGGAGCTATATCCCGAAACATATTCTGCAAAACACCTTCAAACTAAGGTGGGTGTTAGCTCGGCTAACTCCCCTCCGATGCTTAAGTCAATATTGGGTTCAAAAGAGTATATAAAATAAATTTAAAAGAGATAGAATTCATACCATCCTGAGTCAGAAATTAGATTCTAGACTCACTTGAAATAGGCTTTAAGGTGTATAGCATTCTAGGATCTTGGAAATATATCCTGTTATGGGTGAAATTCTGAGCCCATATCCTGACACTATATCTTGATTTTATGTTGGCTGTTTATGATCAGGATACCGAACCAGGATATTGGTAGTATCCTGAGGCAGTATCCTGGCAGTTACTAACGATTTGCTTGTAGCTTGTAGCTAAAGGCTCTTAACGTTCACAAAGACCAATTCCCCTGAAGACTCGCTCAAATTAGTTGGAAAAGAGATGTTGAAGCCGCAATACCTGGTCAATAACGTTCAAAAGGGAATATTCCAAAGTATCCCGGAATAATAGGATTGTTTGTTAGTTTTTGTTACTATAAATAGGGGCAATCGGATCATAGGTAGACATAACTTTTTCCACTCACTTTCATTCGCACACTTTACTCTTTAGCTACTAGCAATCACTACACACAAACACTTGTACTCAAATTACATTGTAACACCTAGTCGATCCGCATCATATCCTGCACTGTATCTTGATATTTGAAGCAATAGAAGAACAAGGCAGCTGCGATTGTCAGCTCCCAAGGTTTTATACCGGCGATCTAGATTGATCAAGGGCTTTCCTCGTACATCCTGTGTCACCCTTTACTTTTTCGCTCATTGTTTGATCATAAATACAGCTCTGTATCCTGAGCCGTATCCTCAAAATGTTTTTGCAAATAACTTGAATAACATATTTTTGACACACATTTCTAGCACACTACCTCACTTAACTAATTTGATCACTTAATTGCTTCGGTAATTTTTGACCAAAACAGTTTGGCGCCCACCGTGAGGCAAGTGGTGCTATTTTTACTAAAAACTTTAGTAAAATCATTACTCGGTTTTCTATTGTCAAAACTTTTTGCTACATTGTTTTCAATGGCCTCGAGATCAAACATAAGCTCTTCCACCATATCTCTTAGAACCTCTGCAACAATTGGTTAGGTGCTTCCACCTCCTCCTCCAAGAATGCAAGCCTCTTCACAAGGAGTTGAAAGTCATGTGGCTCGGGATGTTATCCCCGCTCCCAGTACCCAGGGATCTGATCCTGTTTTGGCTTCTAATGACGAAATTCTGAATTTGTTTGGTAGTGTACAGGAACAGATGAGGCAGCAACAGGAGACCAACCAGATGCTGATGAGGGAAATACAACTCTTGAAGTCTGGCCCAAGTCGACCTGCTGAGGAGATTGTCACTCCTTTACAACCTAGAACTTTGAACTTCAGTTCAGCTGTATACACTGAGGATAACGGGGGAAATATTATGCCTAGCCATTTCTAGAATCATACTCCTGAAATACCCTCCTCGCTCAGGATGTCAACTGTGAGGAGCTCAGGATATGCTTCGGGATATGGCCAGAATCCTCAGACTGGTAACGTGTCAAATAATAATAATACTCTTGCTACTAACAATAGTGGATCTTTGCAGGATGCAGGTATGACATCAGCATTTACCAGGGAGCTCCAGAAATTGAAGGACATGATATCCAGTGTACCTGGGGTGGTCCAACCAATTCCGGAAGTGTCCCAAGACAGCCACAGGATATCTCGGTTTGCTCATCCTATTTGTGACGCTGAAATCCCAAAAAGATTTCAAACTCCCAATATGAAACTCTTTGACGGAACTACGGATCCTGAAGAGCATATTGCCCAATATAGGGAAAGGATGGAGATTAACCCTATCCCTCCGGAGCTCAAGGAGGCATGCCTATGCAAGGGTTTCGGTTCTACCTTAACAGGATCAGCCTTGAAATGGCTGTTAAATGTTCCTCCTCACTCAATTACTTCTTTTGCTCATTTAGTAAATTTATTTAATAGTCAATTTTCTTGCAGCAGGAGTTTTGAGAAATTAACCAGTGACCTTTACAGGATAACTCAAGGACCTCAGGAATCCTTGAGGGATTATATGAACAAGTTTAGTCGAGAATCCTTGGATATCCCACATCTTGATGTTGCAACAGCCGTGCAAGCGTTCAAGATGGGGTTGCAGAAAGATTCTCAATTTTATCAGGATCTTGTAATGAATCCCTGCAGGAATCTCGACGAGGCTCGTAACAGGGCCTTGAGATACATTCGGCTGGAGGATGATAAAAAGATGGTTTGGGAGACAAAGCGAGGTGGCCTAGGAAAAACCAACAGAAAACTGATTGGAAGGATAAATCCAAGTGGTGTGCCTTCCATGAGGATTTTGGACATGTTACGGAAGATTGCATAGCCCCGAGGAAGGAAATCAGCTATCTGCTAAGCAAAGGATATCTGAAAGATCTTCTAGGAAGGAAGAAGAATAAGGGCCAGGATCCTGAGAAGGATCCTGAACGAGCAGCATCACCTCCTGCGGATGCAAAAATAATTAATTTTATTTCAGGAGGATCCGACATTTGTGGCACATCGTATTCTGCAGCAAAGAGACACGCGAAGGAAGCTAAGGCAGAGAGGGGGATAAGCCGACGAGAGTGTCAACCCTCACGACTGAAAAAGTCATTACCTTCGACAATGATAACATGGATACTGTCCAGGATCCCCATCATGATGCTTTAGTGATAACCTTATATGTTGCTAACCATTTTGTATGCAGGATATTGATGGATAATGGCAGCTCAGTCAACATAATTCAGCTGGAAACATTGAAGAGGATGAATGTATCCCCGATGGATATCATTTCAAAGTCCACTGTGCTTGTTGGTTTCAGTGGAGAAGCTAGGAATACCGTGGGAGAAATAAAATTGCCCGTGTATGTTCAAGGGGTCAACTCAATGCAGCGCTTTTGTGTCATGGACTCTCTATCCTGCTATAATATTATACTAGGTAGGCCTTGGATCCATGATATGAAGGTTTTTCCATCAACCTACCATCAATGCATCAAGATCCCTACTCCTTGGGGGTTTGTCAAGGTGGAAAGTGATCAACAGGAAGCAAAGGAGTGCTATTCCTCTTCGATGAAATCCTCAACAAAACCTAGTGCAGCATAGCAATTAAAGATGTGAGGCCAGGATATCATGGAGGCTTCAGAGCAGGATGTAAAGAAAGTGATCCTGGATCAGAATAATCCGGATATCTCGGTGCTCGTGGGAACCAATATCCCTCAGGATATTGAAGATCAATTAACTAATTTTTTGAAATGCAGGATGTCAATGTTCGCGTGGAAGCACGAGGATATGACAGGTATTTCCAAGGATATTATAACACATAAGCTCGGTATTGACAGGTCATTCAAGTCTGTCCAACAAAAGAGAAGGAAATTTGCTCCGGAGCAAAATGTGATCATCCAAGAGGAAGTTGAAAGACTACTAAAGAGCAAGATGATTAGGGAAGTGAAGTTTCCTAAATGGCTGGCGAATGTAGTTGTGGTGCAAAAGAAAAACGGGAAATGGAGAGTCTGTGTAGATTACACGGACTTAAACAAAGCTTGTCCCAAAGACCCATTTCCTCTTCCTCATATTGACTCAATGATGGATACTACTGCCGGCCATGAGTTGTTAACCTTCATGGATGCATCTTCAGGATTTCAGCAGATCCAAATGGAACCTTCAGACCAGGAGGATACTGCCTTCATGACACCAACATGTATTTATTGCTACACTGCCATGCCCTTTGGTTTGAAAAATGCAGGTGCAACATATCAGAGATTGGTAAACATGATGTTTAAAGACAAGCTGGGGGACACTTTGGAGGTATACATCGACGACATGGTGGTAAAGCCTAAAAAGGCTAAGGATCACCTCCAGGATATCAAGGGAGCATTTGATATCCTGGATCAGTACAATATGAAACTGAATCCTGCTAAGTGCCATTTCGGAGTGTGGGCAGGAAAGTTTCTAGGATATATGGTGACCAAAAGGGGGATAGAGGCAAGCCCGGAGCAGATTGAAGCTATCCTGGATATAAAATCACCTTCAAATTTGAAGGATGTTCAACGGTTAACAGGCCGAGTAGCAGCATTGAACAAATTTATTTCAAGATCCTCAGAGAAGTGCAAGGAATTTTATGATATCCACAAGAAGAATAAGAAGTTCGAATGGGGAGCAAAGCATGAAGCAGCCTTGCAGGATTTGAAGCAGTATCTTTCAACCGCACCCTTATTGATGAAGCCTGAGGATGGCGAACCATTATCCCTGTATCTTGCAGTATCAGGTGTTAGGATCGGAGGCTCTCAGGTTGTGTTTGTTTGCATAATGTGAACAAATCAAATAGAAATGAACAGAGTTTTAAGTGCAGCGGAAATGAACAACAAACTTTGTAAACACAATCTAGGAGAATATACTTTGATAAACATTTGCTTTCCACAGAGTCAAAAGATTACAATTCAAAGCAAAAGATTACAATGCAAGCTTACAAACTAAACTCCCCCTCGGCCTGATACCCCATGGTTGGTTGCATAGATGAAAGGATTGAATTGAGGAGAAGAACTCACTCAAGACGATCAAATGTAATAGTACAGAGTACTGTTCCATTTATAGACAATCCAAACCACTGAGGCATCTCAGCTGACGTCACCATGAAAGCGACGTCTAACAGCCTAACAACCTGTATCTACTGTTCTTTTACAAACACTGCTAATCTTAACCACTGACTATACATAAAACCGTTGACATACTAAACTACTGCTCTCTCTTTTCATCAGTGCTTTCCTCAAGGTTGATCAGTCCTTCATTTGGCAGTGCTTCGTCATCAGTAGATTGTACCAGCAGTGCTTAGTTCTCAGCAGTCTTCTGGGTTCATCAGTAGTTTTGAAGAACAACAACAGTTGTATCCAGGCAGTGGATATAAGACCATCAGCTGTTATAATCACCTTCAAGGGAGAAGACTTAGTGTAAACAGCTGCTTATTGTGAATCCATTGTTGTGAACCAGTTTTGGCTTTCATTATATGTTCCTCTGGTAGGGTTCAATCCCAACAATCTCCCCCTGGAACAGATAATGCCAAAACACTTCATTATTGTGGAACTTTATTGCCTCATCAACAGTTCCCTTATTTGCCCTTTAAGTTGTAGTTCAAAGGTTAAGGCATCTGTATCATCATCATCCCTGCTAAGTGGAAGATCAAAGAGATCCTACAAATCTTCAAGACTTAGGCCAAGTGCTTGTTCCCTTGATATTTTCTTCACTTCTCCATCAGACCTGAACATAGTCAGTACATGGGTCTGTTTGTCAGTTTCCCACTTTAGTACTTTTGAGCCTGGTGGGTTTCTTGGGAGATTTTTATTTGATGAGGTGTTTGGAGATGTTGGCCTATTCATGACTGGCTGAGCAGTACTTGCAGATTGTTCTAGTTCAGGATCTTCTTTCATCATTAATCTAATGCCCTCTTTTACAACGACATTTCCAGCATTTAGATCTTGAACTGTTTCAGCACCTAACTGGTTTTAACTCCTTCTTTTGTAGATGGCAGCACCAGCTGGAGCAGTAGTTCTTTTGACTTGCAGCTTTGGTGGTCTTTTTGAGACCTCT